>JAVQJD010024314.1:0-19371 GCA_036023655.1 Nannoperca australis | reverse complement strand
GCAACCTGACCTTCAACATCTGGAACAAGATGAAGGAGGTGGTCTCCTACACTCCTGTGGTTCTGGATCCAAACACTGCTCATCCAGGACTCGTCCTGTCTGAAGATCTGACCAGTGTGGTACTTGGTAAGGGAGAGGAGCTTCCTGAAAATAAAGAAAGGTTTGTTTACCACCACTGTGTCCTGGGCTCAGAGGGCCTTAACTCAGGGATTCACAGCTGGGACGTTGAGGTTGGAGACAATAAAGGTTGGAAAGTAGGTGTGTTAGCAGAGTCTGCTCAGAGGAAGGGTGACATTCTTAGTTCTGGATTACTGGTTATTGCGTGTTACAATCGTACATATGGTGCACGCTTCCTTGAAGCTCCAGTATCTGTTCTTCAAGTTACACAAATGTTCCAGAGGATCCGAGTTCATCTGGACTGGGACATGGGAAAGCTGTCGTTCTCGGATCCTGATACTAATACACACATACACACCTTCACACACACTTTCACTGAGAAGCTGTTTCCTTACATTAACACTTGGAATAAACTCCCACTAAAGATACTGCCAATATAGGTCTCTGTAACAGCATAATTATACCATCTTTCCACTCAAGTATTTTACTTGTGTCATATAGTTAGACATAAAGGAGAAGAGCAGTGGATTCATATTGAAAACAAAGTCGTTTATGCTAAAAACTTCTTTTCATATTTTTCAAAGAAGAATAATATTTAATTGGACTTCATTGAGGAACAGAGGGTTAGAAACAGTTAATGAAGTCTAGTACCAACTATCTATTTACATTTGGATGACATTTACACTTTGTTAAAATCTAGTATATGCCACTTTAATTAAAATTTGTGAAGAAATAAAAATTACGGTAAATGGAAATCTGTGGCTAGTCTGATATAAATGAATGCATAGAATTTAATATGCAAGCGATAAAGTTCACAAATATGACAAATATACACAAATATACAAATATATATATTTCAGGGAATTGTTTAGAATGTAGAATTACAAATTCATTGATCCATGCTTTCTGGGACTGTCAATAATTCTGAAGATTTTGGTGTAAAATGTAATTTCTTTGTGTTGGGTGTGGGGGTGCTGAGGTTTTTTGTTTGATGTGGTCATCAATGTTAAGATCATGTGAGTTTTTTATTAAATTTTTTGTTTTGTTAATGTGATGTGTATATAATGAAAAATGAAAATTGTGCAAAAAAAAAGGATCACTTATGTCATTTACTTCTTGTGTAAATTTCTCCAAAATAAGAGATTTGTACATTTATTGTTTAATGACAATAACAAATGTCTCTTGATCTAGTCTGATTTCATTCAGTTATCATTGTCCCTTTTAATCCTACTTTGTCTATCTTAGAGTCCTATTTTAAAGTGAATATTTCATCTTCAGATTTGATGTATCCTATTTGTTATTGTTCAGTTATTATTATTTTAACTACACAACTACTTTGGAATAACTTTGTCTTATACCAATAAAGAACATGGTACAGATTAGCCTAACTGACTTCGTCTAACTGTGTGTAGCTCAATGTTACTACTAAAACTAAATCACGTTACATTTGGACACACATCGTAAACACATGCGATGACTTTAATTAAATCACCTTCTTACCTTGTTTACAAAGTGTAGAAATCCTTAGCTCTTTGTTTGTGAAAACAAACAAGATGACAATCAACGCAAAGATGAAATCCCGAGAGATTTAAGCTAGCTTGGACTAGACAAAATCGGTTTAAAACCGCAGTTGGCAGTGTCAAAGCTCAACAAAACCGACACAGAACAAGAAGAGATGTACCACGGAACAAAATACCACCGTTAGACTGCGTTAATATTGTGACTAATATCATAAAAACCCTTTAATTAACCCCCAGCTCCGCTTCCCTCCGTCACCGCCAGAAAACGTCAAAACGCGCGCGCTCACCAGTGCGCACCAGACGTTGCCGCAGTCTGCCGTCGATATGTTGTCGCGCATGCGCATTGCACACATACGGAGACGTGTGACCCTATTTTTTTAATTTTCCACACAGGATAGTTAGTTCTTAAATGAATGACTGGAACTTCTGTTAGCATGCAATGTCCTTCCTTTATTATATCAACATGCTAACTTTAGCATTAGTAAGCTAGTGGGATACGTGACAAGCTATCACCAGCACAAAATTATTATTGCCTTAACAATAGTATATATCAATTGGTTGTGGATTTGACTAAATGTTATTTCTGTTTTTACTTAAAATTGGTAACATTTGAGTGGGAAAATAATGTTGAGTTTGCAATGTGATAATATCGCATAGTAACCACAGGGACCACTGTTAAGCAAAGGTAAATGGCTTTAAGCACTGAAAAAGGATTAGATTTAGGTCAGTGCAACAGGTTTCTAGTGGTGAACAGGATGTGTGCGTGTGCATGTGTCTCATGTTCCCCTGTGTTACAGAGAGTCATCTGATCTACATCTCATTTCCACAGTGAGAAGCTAATCCTGCACAGCTCTGCATCAGGCCAAAGGTAAATTAAGATATTTAACAATTATCTAATCATTTCACAATGGGATTTCAGCACTGCAGCACCTTCACCATATAAATGATGGCATGCAGCTTGTTACATGGTAGGTCGAGGACAAATGGGATTTCAAAGCCTTTGATTTCTTTGTTCTGTTGGTCATGAAAGACATCAGTTTGTATGTATTGTGCTGGTTATGGTGGTGCTATGATACTATACTATATACTATATAGACAGGTAGAAAATATTCAACCCTCATGGAGTTTTTTTCACATTTGTGGAGTTGCAGTCTAAATCCAAGGGAATTCAATAGATTTTTTCTTTCATCACAGATTTTCTTTTTTTGATTTATTTTATAAATGACAGCTAAATTGTACATTTCAAATCCATTTGCTGTATTAGTCAAAACTGAATCAAGACTCATACATGTTCTTCTGAGTTCTTTTAAAGGAAATATCTGCTCCCAATTTTTCATATCTGTGATGCTGGCTGAACCTGGTTTTAGGTGATTTCCATTAATAATACTATTGAAATGTAATTTTAGTCTAATAAAGATGTAAATCAATGTAAAACTGGGTCAAAATGGTAAACTGAGTTGCTAAATAAAGCATTCTGGCAGGCGATGCGCTACCTGCGGACGACCCAGAGCCAGAACTGCTACCAAGAGCAGATCCAGAAGGAGATTTTGACCCGCTTAGCCTGGAAGATTCGCTATGCTAAGCTTTACCCGTCCTGCTACAATCCCCAAAACAACAGCACAGAGGCAACACAGCTGCCCCGCCTGCCTGCTGACCCCCGGTGAGCAGCCTTATTCACATTGAACCTGCTGTCAGGGCTTTCATGTAAAACTCTGTTATCAGCATCAATCCAAAAGTTGTGTTTGTCTGAAATAAATGGTGTTTTCAGTATCATCTAGTACAAACAGTCTAGTGAAGGTTCAAAGCAATCAACAGTCAGCAATCAGTCAACTTTATAAATGCAACAAACATCAGGTCAGATCATTTGACGTGCACACACCTGATGACTGAAGAATGACTGTGACAAGTTATCCTGATACGGTTATTTGAGGTGCATTTAAGACATTGTGTGTTGCATTCATTTATTTCTCTACTGTTAAAGGAGTGTCAATATACTGTAGTGCAACAGAAACTGTCACTCTTATTCGCAAAGACCTTTGTAAAGTTGTATAAATGATGATACACATCTTGTGTTAATGCTCCACCCACCAGAGCTGTCCTGCCTCCTGTTACCAGGACACCCGAGAAGCAGAGCGACCTTCTTCCTCCTCCTCCTCCTCCTCCTCCTCCTCCTCCTCTTGTGCACTCTTTGAAAGGGGACGAGCGGCTCAGTATGGCCCCCCTGATGAGGCCAGTTTCTCCCCAGACCAGATATGCCCTCTATCAGAACTCCTCTCACCACGTACGAATCACCGTGACAAAGAGTAACACACTTCCAGTAGCTTTAGGTATTAATGTACAGTTGATTGTAGAAGTCTGCGCTCTATCTCAGACTCTCTAGGTTTTATTTACTTGCACAACCCATAATGTTATGCATAAAACAAAAGCATAAAGTGCAAACGAAGCTAATAATACTAACATTTAGTTGACATTCACCAGCTATTTCATAATTTAGTAGGTCTGTATTCTTATATTTCTGCCAGATGTGTAAACATAATATATAAAAAAGATGTCCTCTGCAGGGGGAAGGGCGGCGTCTGTACCTGCAGCGACGTGGTCGCATTAAACCTGAGGAGAAGTTTGACTTTCCTCTGCTCTCGTCCTGGGAGTACGGGTGGAGGCTGGGTGAGTTAGAGGCACTGTCTGCCTTACTTCTGTCTGTGACCACAGAATTATCTAGATTTCATGTAGCTAATGTTTCTTTATCTTTAATTAAAGCCTGCTCTATATTTAAGACTATCTAGAATAAGCGTCTCCAGTCATGGTCTTCACTTAGACACAGCTGTGCTAACGCTAGCTTAGCAACATACTCACAATGACAATGTTAACATGTTGATGTTAGCAGGTATATTTACCATATTGACCGTCTTTGTTTAGTCTGTTAGCATGCTAATATTTGCTAATTAGCAATTACAACATACAGCTTAGCAATAAACACAACATACAGCAGATAGGAATGTGATACATTTCCAGGTATTTCTTCAGAAACCAAAGTATTGGAGAATCCGAGGATCACCAGAATAATTACACTTAAATACACTGAGGGGAACATGAATGTCTGCACCAATTCACCCACCTTTTGTTGAGACATTTCACTCAGAACCACAAATGTGAGAATCATCTTGTCAAACCATGTGTGTTTTTTCTGGTTAGGACAATTCTGGATTAGTTTTTCCCCCAGATTAACAATGTCTGCCTGGATCCGCAGGTGACTACACTCTGGATTACAGAACTCCGTCCCGCGCCAAGTCGTCGGTGGTGAAGAACACCTTCTACGCCAGGAACGGTGTGTTTAGCAGCCCAGCAGCTACCGACACACTGGGCTGAAGTTCAGCCCTAAGACACTAGGGGGCGCTTTCTAATGAGAGTGTAGGACAGCGATACACACTATTTTGTTTTAAGACACACCCTTATTTTGTTTTGATGGCTATTTGGGCTCACAAATCCCAAAATGTCCCCCAAGCTCGTGTCATTTTGGGATATATTTGTAATTTAAATCATTTTGGGATCATGACCAATGGCAATTTGTGGAGGGCACAATATGAAATGTTTTGCTCTAACAACTAGAGAGTATCTAGGCACTTTCCAATTAAATTACACAGTTTTCTTTTGTTTTAGAAAGTTTAATGAGGATAATTATTTTGATTTGATTCTGACTTCCTCTCGCACAAAAACACCAGTGTCAGATGTTAAACAACTGAAGAGCAATGATCAGTCAGATATAACAAATCTGAAGCAGCAATTAATATTTATGTCTGGGTTGTCCAGACATGTTCCTCGTGGGAATAATAATGATGATGATGGCATTAAAAAAACACAACAGATAAATCCATCCAGCAATCATCTGCTTCCTTGTAACACTGTTTACCTCCACACAGCTGTAAGTGTCTACCAACCTGATACTGTGTGATGGATAATTAATGAACTCCTGGCCGGGTATCAGTCAGAAAGATGTACACATGACACCTCAGTGTTTTTAAATAGTGAGCAACTAGAGGAAATGTCACACACCACCACAACATTAAATATTTCATTTCTAATCAGTCATAGTAATTATGCTCTGCTTCCTCCAAGCAGTGTAGTTTTGTTCCTGTTGTACATATGTTTTAGTACCAACGTATTTATTGTTTAAATAAGCTGATATAAAGTTTTCTTCATTCTTTTTGTCTCAGGTGTGTTTATAAATTTTAAGGATCCTCCTATTTAGAAAACCCAAAGCAAGAATGTGTTAATCCGTCTCTCAATACACTGGCTCACATACTCAGTGAAGAAGTAAATCTTTACAAACAGCTATAAATATATATATACAGCTAACAATATATTGTTTCTTTTTTTTAAAAAAGGCTTTAAAGGTAATTTCTTGAAACAGCTGGTCACTGTAGTTTTTAGTAAACCTGAACTCAAACAAGATGAAATAGAGCATTTATTGGGGACTATTTTCAGCAGCGGATTAATACTCATTTTGCTGCTTTACCAAGTATTTCCAGCAGCACGATGGTGTGTGTGCAATTGAGTAATCGTAAACTACAGTGTGTGTGTCCATGGTAATAAAGTAACATGTCACGCGGTGCAACAGTGGCTCATTGATGTGTTTTTAATCGTTTTTGGACAACTATAGAGCTCAACAGGAAGAAGATATGTCAGGCTTTGGCTAAACAGACATTAGTTGTTAGCAGGATCAATGAGTTGCTTTCAGGGATCTTTGGGACTGGAGGATGAGAAAACTTATTTCTTACATTAATGATTCACTAAAACAGTTGAATAAAGCTCCGTTTTATTGTACTGAACCCAAAACCACTGGCTATTGTACACGCTATTTATAGTTAAAATATAAATTGGCTAAAATATGCTAAAACACTTATATGACAGCAGGATCACTTTTGAGCTAATCTTTATTAAATCTGCAGAACTTTGCACTATTACAGAAAACACATTTCATGTAATTGCTGTAAATGAACCCAAAAAGTCTGTGATGTTTGTTGAATGATTTTATGGATCAGAGGCGGGGGCTCTAGGCGGTGGAGGAGATCAGGAAGCCGGTGAAGGTGTGGCTGGTGCTGCTCTGGCTCGTCACCATGCTGTTGTACTTGGTCAACTGCAGTGAGACTGTGTCTCCGGCCTCCAGCTCCAGGACCGCCGAGCCTGAGGTGACCAGGAAACCCTCAGATGTGTCACAGTGCGTCTGGTGACTTTCACCGTTCTTCATCAGCTTCAGACACACCTGGATGATCACACAAATACAGTCAGGAGCACAAATATCCACAGTACCTCGACTCAAATTGAGACATTGTTATCCACTGAAGGTGAAGGTCGAGACGTATTTCACATCTTGTAAATCAACATTTGTCAGGACATGTTGGTTGTGTATCACCAACACATTCTAAACAAAAACATCAGTATTTGATGTTCCTGCAAAATCACATATTAAGTCAAATGACAGAACTCTGCACACAGCATCTGTGTTATGGTTACAGCTAGTCTTGAATTAAAAGACAATAAAATTGTGAAATATTTTTGGAGCATTTCAAACTTTTCAACCCCTAAACCAGGGTACTTGTTTTAAGTTTAGTTAAATGAGGCTGTGGAAGAAGTACACTGATTCTTCATCCAAGTAAAAGTACCAAAAATGTACTGAATTAAAAACAGATAAGTATTATCAGCTTTATGTATTCAAGTAAGGGTCCCTCTCTAAATGTCACTGGATAATTACTTAATTTGTAAAGTGCTTAACTACAGCTGTCAGATAAATGCAGTGCAGGGAAAAGTACAATATTGCTAAAAAAGCTTCTACTAAAAGATGAGTTGATCAGTTTTGTGAGAACTCACTCTGCTCTTCGCGGAAACGTGGTAACTGAAGAAATAGATGCCTTTGACGACACATGTAAACGATCCGTTTGTCAGCGACACTCCTTGAAACTGCTGATCCAGGTCGGGCAGAATCGCACTGTGGGACGTTTACACAAACATTTCAGTTTTTATTGATTATTTTATGTCTTGTAGCTCTAATATCCAAACTTTCATGAACATTTTTGGTTTCTTTGTCTTGATGCACCGACCTGTTGAAGTTGATGTCGGTGTCGACTTCTGTTACGTGTGATAACATCGGTCTGTAGGAGAAGTAGGATTTCTCTTGGTTGGAAGGGTTGAAGGGACTTCCCTTCTCTCCTGGCCGGCCTGGATTACCAAGAGGCCCCGTAAGACCCATGTCCCCCTTCAACCCAGGCCATCCTGGTGGGCCTTGCAGACCCGGTGTCCCCTTCTGGCCCCTGACAGGCTGGCCGGCCTCACCTGCTCATACGGAGAATCATCTCATCACATGTCACAAGGTTGTTAACTGACACCAACATGAAAGATGGGTGCTACATTTTAGCTGCAAAGTTAATGTCTATTCTGTAACAATACACAATAAAAGAAACTGCAATATTTTCAAATGCAGTCACACAATGTTAAGAAATCCTGTAAAATATTCCTGTTTCCAACAAAAAACTAATTACGTATTAATCAGTATGGCCAAACCTCCCACCAAACTGCAACTTACGGTCAATTTACAGACCTAAGTTCACCTGCTGCCTTACAAATATGAGTTAAATGAACTAAACCTGAATGATTTCTTCAAACTATCTCACAAACGAAAACAATTTCACTGTTATATGTTGTACACAACATATTAAAGTTTAATCAACAACTGCTTACTGACAAATTACAGTCAGAAATGTTAAATGTATCTGATATCTTCATGTCCAGTATGAGCTCACCAGGGTCTCCCTTCTCTCCCTTGGGACCGTCTCTGCCGTTGGGCCCGTGGGTGCCCGGTATCCCAGGAATCCCCGGGGTTCCGCAGGACTGTGTGACAGCCGGGCCGACGTGAAGCAGGAGCAGAAACACTGCAGTACTGCAGCTCAGCCACTGGGGGGCCTTAACACACACAGATACAGAGACGCACACTTGTTCTTGTCACTTAGGAGGACAATGCATTGGCTTTGATTAATTCCCTGGAGACCTTAAACGTCCATACCCTAACCATAACCTTAATAAACTCCAGGTCTTAACTTTAAACTTAACTTTTGTTTGGCATTGTGGGAAAAAATATATATTATAACTATAATTTTGATCAGTAAAACTCACACGAAACAACAAGTGACACCATTTATACAAAGTGCCGCCCTAAAGAGTTGGAGGTTCAAGGTTACAGAACTGCACTCTGTACTGAATATTTGGAAAGTTTTAGCCCATTATCCACAAATCATATATACAATATGATAAATAATGAATCATAAATGATCATAAATTTAAGTTTAAGACAAATTAATGACTAAATGCCTACATTTGAACAGTTTTTAAACCTTTTAAGGACATACAAACATCCTGCTCAGGACAACAGCTCTAATTCTAGTAAGTAACACTTTACTGTGTTTAAAGTTTAAACATAATTAGGATTTAGATTCAACATCAATAAAAATCTGGCAAAAGATAAGATATCTTCTGTCTGAATAAGTCATTTCTCTCTCTCTCTTTCTTCTCTCTGCCTATACACATGCATTTTCTTTGGTTTTATAGGACACAAAAGTCTCACCATTTGCAGGTTATGCAGCGACTCGTCCTGTGGTGGAGTGATACGCTGATGGAGAGTCGAGGTGAAGGGCTGTCCTGCTTCACAGTGACAGCAGCAGCTCAGTTGGGGGGGAAAAACAGGAAGTGAAACAGTTCAAGAGTGCATGATTGCTGCTCTGTTGGTGTTCATATTAACCATCTTTAGTCTACAATACTGACTGAAGCATGAGCCAGAAGAAACTGTGCTTGCTGCTGTCAGTGGTGGAATGAAAGAAAGTAGTGCATATTGTCACATACGTATTCACTTATTCATTCAATTCACTTCTTATTGCGATGCATTTAGCCGACAGTTGGAGTTAGTAGTTACTTTGTAGACTGAGATTTTACAAACAAAAAATATGAGCTCATAAAATATGAATTGTTGTAGATTAAACTTTATAAACAATATATAAAATAGATCAAATTTGTTCCACCGTGACCAAATACAACAGTAAAATGCTAATTACCCTAATGCACCTGTAATAATAACAAAAGGATATACATATATAATACTATATGAATATGTTTCTGCATTATGAGTTACTTTTGAAACTTTAAGTATATTTTGCTGATAGTACTTTTATAATTTTACTGTGTCCTCCAAAGTCAAAAGTGGCATTTTGAAGACAGGACTTTGGTCTGGTTTTACTGCAACTCGAACCGTCCTGCAGTGATTTTATTGATATTAATGTAATGTTGTAGGTTTATTTATTCTGGTATATCTTAGTTACTTTCCACCACTGACCACAGGTAGATTTGCTGCATGTCTTTTTTCTTTGCTGTATATTTGTTGCATTTTGCCAATTTGCCAGTTTCATCTCTGTGGGTTTGATGACTTTTCCTGTAAATCTGTATTTTTTTATATTGCATTTATCAGAGGAAGTGAAACAGTTGAAGAAGAAGTCAGAGGAAACTCCACCTGATGAAGAACTGATGATGAAGCATCGTTGAATACATCTGATATAAAAATTAAAAAAATCTTTCCTCCAAATAAACATTTTGTTCTGTTTTTCTCTGGATTTCCTCTTTCTTGTCGCCTCAAACACAAATTTTACTGGCAGTGTGTTGCTGAGGCTACCAACCCCAGTCTGGATGCCAGTATCTGTTCCACAAAATATTTAATTTCCTCAACAGTATCTATAAACAAAGAGCTGAGCTTTTTAATAATGACATCCTGTGACATTTGTCAGTTTGTCATTTTCTGTGTTTCTCAGATCCTCTTTCCATTTCTTGCATTTAGTTTTATGTTTCTGCATGTTCTCATGTTTTAGGGTCTTTTCAGGTGTTGGTCTGAATCATGTTGTCATGTCTTAATGTCACCAGAGGTTAAAGTTATAATCTAAAGGCTTTCATGAAAGTAAACCCCATTTCTGATACAATTACTGGTTGGTAGTGGTTACGTTTTTCTGCAATAGACATTTGTATTGATATATACATTTGATATATTTACATTTTGTAATTACCTCTCTATTTAGTAGTTTTCATTGTGAGTGACATTCTCACGCTGGATCCTAGTTTACTTCACATGCACATGGGATTCTCTGGAAACGAGGCATGCATGTAATCCAGTGTACTTTTAATGCCCTCACTGTTTACTGTTCGCTGTCTTTACACCTTCCGAGCTGCTTCATGCTGCTGCAAATGCAAACTTAAGATCCTACTGCTGCTGCTTCACATTAACCGAGGAACACTGATACTGATACTGATCATCTGGAAGTGTGACCTTGGTGCTCTGCCTGAGCATTATTCATTACATGTAAAGAAAAAACTACAATTATAATCCAAAGAAAACAAACAAAAGATTCTAAGATTCTCTTTTTATTACATAGACAGATAGATAGATGTACTCTATTGATCCCGTGAGGGAAATTGTTCTGTTACAGCATTATAATGTCACAATGTCTGTTTTACAAAAGACTACTCCAGCTGTTTATTTGGGTGTTTTGGGGTTTCCAGTTCAAAGCTTTGGTTTATTGACAGAAGTGAAATCAAGAGATTGAACTGGGTCTTGTCAAGATGGTTTACTGTACAATAATTTTCCTCTCCTGAAGACAGAAACCTGCTTTATTCTGATGTAAGAAACCCTTTTTTATCATTAGTTTCTGTGCAAGTTGCTGCATGTGTTGTTTAAAAGTGAGACATTTCAATAAGAGTATTGATAGCAGGGAGATATGAAGTGGACATATGGGTTCTTGAGAATAAAACACATTTGTCTTGCTTG
This sequence comes from Nannoperca australis, assembly GCA_036023655.1. Classification (NCBI taxonomy): domain Eukaryota; kingdom Metazoa; phylum Chordata; class Actinopteri; order Centrarchiformes; family Percichthyidae; genus Nannoperca; species Nannoperca australis. The sequence continues at coordinate 7,884 of JAVQJD010024314.1, read as the reverse complement.
AGATTGTGCAGAGATTTCTGAAAAACTTTAAAGACAGATTGTAACCTTGAAGTAGTTTGAGTTGAAGAGGAGTCAGATGCGTACAACACAATATCATCGGCATAAAAATGGATATTGTTGAGTAATGTGAAACTTTTTATTGCAAAATCATCTAAAAAGTCCGGTCACTCTGTTAGTTCACACGCATAAATATGAAGCCATGCATCTGAAATGCTTTCACAGAATTCTGCGACTTAATCTAAACCTAAACTAACATGTGCTTTTTAAAAAGGTTAAAGGGGTCAGTGGGCAGAAGAGAAGACGTTATTCTGCCTGTTGTTTCAGCCTTGGAGTACTTAGTGGGGTCCTGTAGGTCAGTGGGAGTGCAGCAGGAAGCCGGAGAAGATGCTGTAACCGGCCGGTTTTCCTGTCATCCCTCTGTAGTCTTTAGTCTCCAGCCAAACCTCCTGATCCCTGGACAGGTAGACCGCCAGGCTGCCTGCAGTCACCTGCAATCAGTGACGGTCAAAGTTTAATTGCAGGGTGCATCTTTGATGAACACTGTTCTGTCAAATCTCACTCTTTCATGAAAGGAAGTATGATTTCGTGGCAACAACACAGTGAAGTTTATGCTCGTACCTGTCTCTTGCTGCGGCGGTGATCGCAGAACGATGTCAGCAGTGTTTGGTCGCGCTTCATTAGCACACACAGTCGCTCCTCTAAAGAGGCGTGGAACACAAAGTAGTACGTTCCTGGGACCCGACACCTGCAACACACAAACTAACTAATGAATCCTCTAAACGTGCAGTTTTATTTATACTATCTCGGTCTGGTTGAGCAGCTTGAGCACACAGGAGGTTTGTACAAATAGAAATGCCTTTATTTCGTTTGGCTTGCTTTAAAAAGTGCCATGCTAATTAGCAACAAGGCCATATTGATGGTAGGTGGTCATTCTGTTGGTCACTTTGGTCCATATTGAGATATCTCAACAACTATTGGATGGATTCCAATAATATCTGGTGCCTACATTCATGTCTCCCCTCAGGATGAATTGTAATGACTTTGAAGATGGTGTTTGAAAGAGAAAAAAACTTGTCAAAACATCACAAATAAGTTGTGATTCCAGTTTACTCCTTTTATTGCACCTTAAATACTTTTTATATCCAGCACCAATCCCACTGAGATAAAATGGATGTGTACACTAACTTTCTAACGCCGATGATCCCTAGATTTTTCATCGTCAATATTTCCATTTGTCCAAAAACCTGCTAAACTAATCATATTCCCATCAGCCTCTGCTGTACATGGTGTTTAGTGCTAAGTAGCAAATGTTAGCATGCTAACACGCTCAACTAAGGTGGTTAACATGGTAAACATTATACCTGATGAACATCAACATCCTAACATTGTCATTGAGAGCACGTTGCTAAGCTAGAATTAGCAGTTAGCTGCCTCACAGAGCAGCTAGCACATCTGTAGACTCTTAGTCTTGTTTACATTGCTAAGACATCCAAAATAATTCAGTGTGACCTGAATTACATCCGTGTATGAAAGGTGCTATATAAATAAACTTGCCTCAGCCTTAACAAAAATAACAGATACCAAAGTTTGTTTTATGATCATACAAATTAGTTGTAAAACTAAATATGTCCACCAGTTTCTGGGAGATATGTAAGAAAACAGGTGTTTTTCTCACCTGAAGCGCCCTGTCGCGGTGTTGTAGTCATCGTTGATGTTGGTGATGACGGTGGTGAACCGGATGACACTGAGTCTCTCCGGATATTCACTGGTCCCTCTGGCCACACTGAAGGCCGCCTTCTGCTGGACTCCAACAGCCCTGCAGCCACAGAAACAACAAAAAGGGATGCTCACAGCTGGATTAACCTGCTAGTGGACCCCCCTACTGAACACCTGATGTCCCTCAACTCAGTTTAATTAAATGCAAATGGAATATTAAAGGTATTCAAACTAGATTTTGAAACAGGGCTTCTCAGCAAGACAGGCCTTAAAGATCAGGTAAAAACATCAGAGTCTCCATTTGTATTTCATATTATTTATATTATTCAGTTAATCAAAGTTATTGCCCCTTGAGGATGTGGGACCCTGGAGCAGCTGCCCCATTTTCCCAGACAGTAACAGCTGAGTTACTGGACATGTTGGCGACTGCAGGCTTGAAGTTTTGCTCAGTGGTTGGTCTGATAACATACCCCGGTTCTCCTGGTTCTCCGGGAGGACCGTTAATTCCTGGGCCCCCTGGTGTCCCTGGTTCCCCACTCTGACCTCGTTTACCAGGGAATCCCATCAGGCCCGGCTCCCCCTTCTGTCCCTTCTGAGGGCCGAGGCCCCCGAGCCACTCCGCTCCTGTAGACAGCAACAACAGTCACTGTCTACAGTAACCAGCCACACTGACCTGCTGCGTCCGACAGGTGAAAGGAAGAGCTTGGGGAAATACACTTTCTTTCGATTAGATGTCTGTGTGTGGAGCTGGAGTCAGGTTAGCTTAGCATAGCATACAGATTATAAGCAGCTAGCTTGGTTCTGTCCAAAGCTCAGTAATTACTACTCTATATCTTGTTTTAATCAACACACAAAGAGAAATGTAAAAAAAAACTGTTTGGAGCTGCTGAAGGAACGAGTATAGAATGAAAAGTGTTACCACCTTCAGATCTATAGTTGAGAGAATGTCATGATCAGAAGGTAATAATTAATGTTTAAATGCTAATGATATGACAATTAGCTCTGTTAGCATGCTTTCCAGCATTCATTTAAAAGACACTTTTAGACATTTTGCCTTTTTTTTTGCGAAGCTGAGAGTAAAGAGGGAAAGAAAAAGGGTGTGACATGCAACAAAGGTCCACAGCTGGAATCAAACTGTGCACGTTCTCCCCCTTTTTGTGTTTTGCTTAATGCAAAGATGAATTTAAGCTTTAAACACATGTTGGATGGGTCAGTTTGGGCGCTCCTGACCTAACCAGCTGTGTGTAGGACGGTTGGATACCTGGCTGTCCTTTCTGCCCTCTCTCTCCGTCACGACCGTCTCTGCCGGGCAGCCCAGGAAGACCTGAGCATGGAGAGGACGATCAACAAGCAAAACACACATGCATGAACTGCATATGCACGTATACAAACACGCATGCACATACCTGGCATCCCGGGCATCCCTGTTGCTGGGCAGGACTCCATGGCGACCAGCAGCTGTGTGGCCAATGAGAGCAGGGCACCGATCAGGATTAAACAACGCCGGAGCATGATGGAGAACCTGATGGGAGACAAGGAAAAACAAGATGAGAAGAAGAAAGAGAAGAGGAGAGAGAATAAGAAAGAGAAGAAGAGAAGAGGAAAGAGAAGAAGAGGAGAGAGAAGAAGAGAAGAGGAAAGAGAAGAAGAAAGAGAAGAAGAGAAGAGGAGAGAGAAAAAGAGAAGAAGAGAAGAGGTAAGAGAAGAAGAGAAGAGGAGAGAGAAGAAGAAAGAGAAGAAGAGGAGAGGAGAGAGAAGAAGAAAGAGAAGAAGAGAGCTGAAAGCTGAAGACTTTCTGAGCTCATGAAAATCTTTTATAGAGATACGTGGTTCTCTCAGGACAGCAACGCTACAAACACGTGATGATCAGTTTAATTCAGGTTAATTCAATAAGCTTTATTTACATGACCTTTGACATGTGTTTCCACATGTGCACAAAATAAAATAAATAATAATGTATATAATAAATAATAATAATAAATAATGTGAATAACAATATTAGTTGAGTGTATTTGATTAAATTAATGTTAAAGAATGTGATGCATTGCTGTAAATTAAACTACCCAGAAATATATTACGAGTTATTTTATTACAGTGTAAAATGCAACTTGCAGCAGTAACATGAGTCCAAAAACATCATAATGTAATTAGCAAAACACATTTTTCTGCAGATTGAACTGATAAGACTTCATACTTTTACTTAAATAAGGTTTTGAATGCAGGACTTTTACCTCACTCTTAAATTAGTAGTATTTTTAAACTGCAGTATTGCTACTTGGATCTGAACACTTCTTCTGCATCTGATGATAGAACAGGAGGGAAGAGGAAATTGAGAGAGAAATTGAAGAGGAAAGGAGACAAGGAGAAAATAGAGGAGACGAGGGAAGAGGAAAGGAGAAAAAAGGAAAGTGCAGAGAGGAGAGAAAGCAGGAAGAGGAGGATGGAAGAGTGGAGATGTTTGCTGGTTCAATCCCCAGTAAAAACAGTGCTCACAATCTGCCACAGTGCCTCTGAGCAACTGAATCATCTGACGAGAGGAATATTATACCGGTCAAATATCAAAGTCAGAATCAGAATCACAATTAGAATACTTTATTGATCCCTGAAGGGAAATTGCTTTTTGTACGGTTGCACTGCTTGATAAAGTTATTGAGAAAAGAACAATAAACAGTAGAATATAAATAAAAGAGTAATAAAAAGAATATAAATATATATATATAAATATAAACGTTATTGCACTTTAAGTTATAGCACAAGAGGCTTGATAGAGTTATTGCACTATTAGAGTCCAGTGATCCCCTCCTCCTCCTCCTCCTCACTGTCTGTCAGTGTTATATAGTTATATAGTTTGAAGGAGATCATCTTGGTAACAAAAGTCAATTCGACACATACATGTGGAAAATGAATGTATAAAAAACAAAGTGTATAAAACTCACCTGAGAGAACAGACGGACAAATGAAGCCGTCCACGGTGAGTTCAAAGCAAACTGATGTGAAGCTCCGGGTCCTGCAGCAGCCAGAGCAGGAAGCCGATTCAGCAGCTTTTTCTGAGCCTGCTGCATGTACTTCTGTAATTCTGAGATTTTTAGAGAGTTGTTGCGAGTTGGAAAAGAGAGAGAGAGAGAGAGAGAGAGAGAGAGAGAGAGAGAGAGAAAGAGAGAGAGAGAGAGAGAGAATGAAATGACAAATCCTGAAACAATACAGGAGTGTTAATCAACCGTACATTTCAAACTGAGACACAAAACCAGCAGAGGTGAAGTAACTTTCCTACATGGTCAAAAGTAAGTGGACACCTGGACATTACAAACCATGGTGTTTGTTCATCTGCTGCTCTAACAGCCTCCACTCTGCTGGTTTCAGACCCTCCACCAGGTGTTGAACCTGGCTGCAGGTATTTGGTCCCTCAGCACTAGTGAGGTCCAACACTGGTCTGGCTCCCAGTCGGAGATCCAGCTCATCCCAGAGGTGTTGGGTGTGGCTGAGGTCAGGACGGTCATTTCTTTACACAACAGATACAAGAAGTTTCTCTCTGACCTTAAACTCAAACCGGTTCAACTTCGGACTTGTGTTCTTCCCAGAAACAGGTTTCATTAATTAAATCAAAATAGAAAAAGGGCACACATGCACACACACACACACACACACACACACAGTAATGGAAGGAAGAGGTCAAGTGAGGATGTGCCACAGTGGCAAAAGTTTACCAAAAAAAAAGAAGTGAAAAACCCAAAATTGTTTCACTTCCACAACCTTGCACAGAACTTTTCTATGTGATGGGGGAAACACAAGTACATGAATATACACATATTTTGATGAAGATGTTTGGGAAGTTCTTCTCCGCCAGCCAATTTAGTCTTTTTTATCTCTTTTCTTTTATCTCATCATTTATCATCTCATCATTTGGATTTACTAAATCACAATTTTGACTGACCATGTTCTTTTAAACGATACATTTTTCATCAATTTTTTCTTTTTATGGCAGAAATGAGCCTCCATTTGCATATTAAATCCATATTAAAACATTTTAGGCACATTTTATTATTAAAACACCAGAATTACACTTTACACAACCAAATGTTAAGTGTAATATATAACACAAATGACATCTTATCACATAGTCGTAGCCATAGTGTTCACATTTACTTATTTATGCACAGTATCTTATAAAAACTGTGGACTTTGTTGCACAACAGAGCTCCGTAAGGCCACGTTCAGACCACCTTAAAGCCCTCTCATTCATTTCAGTGCAGTACTCCACCTGCACTTCCTGGATCGTACCTTTCTCCAAATGTTGTCTCCGCTCACTTTAAGGACATTTTTATGTTTTGAAACTACTTGAATTATGACAACATTATTGACAGAGGACATTTGGGGTTTTGGCGGCTACACACAAAATCAGTATTTGTTCCTTAAATCTTTGTGTCATGCCTTTATTAGCAATCAAATCAATACCAAACATACTCACACTCAATGATAAACTTTAATTTAGTTTTAGTTGCATTCACAGACATGGTCAACATTCGAAGGTTTACATGAGTGAATCTGAAAGAATCAGATCAGGTTAACAAATCCAAAGTTACCAAACAAGTGTAAAAGTTTCACGAGTGTTAAAATACTGTGTTATGGTAAAAAAGTCCCTCTAAAAAATGTGAATAGAAATCAGAGATTTTTAGAGGCCAAAGTCATAAAGGGGTGCAGTCTCAGGTTTTCAGCAATGACGCCACGCTGTCGTGAAATGAGTGAGTACAACTAAACTTTATACTGAATCTGCAAAGAGCAGGAAGCCGCTGAAGATGAGCTGTTTGTCTCGGGTGTCTCGTGCTTCAGAGTCCGTCTGCTGGTCTTTAAAGGACTCGAGCCAAACCTTCTGTCCAGCTGTCAGCTGTAAGACCACGCCGCCCGACAGCACCTGAAACACGTCACAGCAAGGCGTCAGAACAAAACTCATCTGTTAACACATGAACAGAAACCATAGATTATACTGCCCTGTAAACCATCTGTGACCCAGAAGCTGTCGAATCTGTGTCCGGATACAACAAAGAGCAAGAATAATGACAGGAAAGTCTAAAGATGAGTTCAGTCCACAGAGACTGGAAGATGTCAAGGGAAATAATATAACTTCATAAATAATTTCACTATATAAAGCTGAAAGAATGGCCTAAAGAATAATTCTGGTATTCAAGCTCAACACTGAAACTGACCTGATCAGTGTTCTTGCTGTAATCACAGAATCCCGGCTTGTGGTTCAGAGTGTTGCTGGCTATACGCAGACACATGCTAACCTAAAAAACAAAACATAGACTTAAGATAACAGCGCTGTTATCAAATGATATATGTCAGACAACTTTAAGCTCTGCAGGTTAATTTTACTGAAATGAATGCAAACTTATGGCCGTGTGGAAGGTAGTGAAACACATTACAATATCCAAAACATGTATGATATATTTTACAAAACTGCAGCATTTAAGCAGCATTTATACTCATATGAAATAGTGCAGGGGTGTGTTACCTTGGCCACAGAGTGGAAGGTGAAGTAATAAACACCAGGTATTCTGCAGGTGAAGTAACCTGTGGGTGCGCTAAAGTCTCCAGGTTTGTTGACCACAGTCTTCTGGAAGGTTACTACCTGTTAAACACACACACACACACACACACACACACGCTGAACAATCATAGATGAATAATCATAATAATGATACAAGACTGGGTGGAAAATGCTATTTGTTGCTGTATTTTCCTTCATTGTTTCTGTTGTCTTTACATAATGAATATGATCTCCATGGATAAACACCAGCAAAGATCTGTGAGAAAACATGTTATTTTGTCATTTGGGTGAACTGGCCATTGAGCAACACTTGAGAATTAAAATAAAATGTTCAGCAGCTGAGAGATGGAGAGGTGTGGTGGACGACAGATCGAACCTGGTTGTAACTGGGATAACTGGTTTCAGTCCTGACTGCTGAGAAGGCTGAACGGGCCTGCTGAGGGGAGTGTTGTCCTAGGTCACACACACACACACACACACACACACACACACACACACACACAACTTATATACACTACCGTTCAAAAGTTTGGGGTCACCCAAACAATTTTGTGTTTTCCATGAAAAGTCACACTTATTCACCACCATACGTTGTGAAATGAATAGAAAATAGAGTCAAGACA
>JAVQJD010024309.1:0-10670 GCA_036023655.1 Nannoperca australis | reverse complement strand
ACAAAATATATGTTGAATATATATATATAGATACACATGTGAATACATTGAATACATACACCATACACACACATACATATGGAATCAACAAAGTACTTTTGAAAAAGTTTTCCACAACAGTTTAGATAAATACATCTTTGGATCATTTGGTAAATGATCTGACTGGATTCCTGTGGTCTTTTTATCCATACAGTGTGTAAACATCAAAATGATACAAAAAAACTTCTTTGGCAGAGTGTAAATAGTACAGACACCAGCATGCATCAAGCTTAATCACCAGCACACAGCCAACTTCAGATAACTCAAGTAATAAACATGAATTATCCACACCTTTAATAAACTTTTCACTTCTCACAGCTTGTTAAGACGTTAATAGTGTCATTCAAATTGCGGCTCTTGCATTTGAAAATAGCACCCATTCAAATTGCAATCCACTGTTGAGCCCTAATTATCATACATTTTCCATGGCCAATGGGTTTGCACTGTTGATGGCCCTTTTGCTTGAGGTGTCCTGTTATAAAAGTAGGCTATAGGCGGGTTGGAGCTGTGTCTTGCCAGCTGTCTAACTGTTTTTTTGTTAGCCTGCTATACTCAGGACACACATTGGAACACACTGGAACACTCTCACAGCATGTCGTCCGGCTGTTGCATAAGAATGTGTGCAGTTACTTTTCTCAAACTGCTCCTCTGTCCTTTTCCAGCGTCCTCTAAAGAGCCTGGAAAACAAATGAGAGGCAGAGCAGGCTCAGCCTCAACTGTTTGCTCTCAAACAAACCCAAGTTAATTTCACAGCCAGACCATGCTTTTCATGTCACTGTATATACAAAGCATCACAAAAATGAGTGTTAATACGACTGAGAGATAAAGCAAACAAAATGAATTTCAATGAAAGTACACATTCAAGTTACTAGACATCCTGTATGAAAGCGTAGATGGGTGTAACCACAGTTTACCACTGACAGATGATGAATGATAACATTTGGCTTTGTCCGTTTTCTTTGGTATCTGCTGTGGTGCCACTGTAACTGCAGACTACAGCAGCAGACCTCTCAACCAGCTCGACCGCTTTGCAATTCAGCTGCCTCAGACATTCTGTATTACAAGGAACACGTCTGCAGGATAATAGTCTCATCACATGTTGACTGTGTCATTCACACGTCAGACATGACGAACATATTCTTTGTTCGCCTCAATATTTCACAACACCTTTTCCGTCGTGTGACGTGTGTTGTAACACACCAGCCAGATGTGGGAGGTCGAATCAGTTGTAGAGTGCGTCACACTCATTCTGGCTGATCAATACATATCCGTTTAGATATTTGCTTGTACGTAATAGGCCCGGGAGAGCCACATACCTTTTAGTATCTGTCAATGCTACACAAAGGTCCCGAAATACCTGCTGTGGATGAATGCGTCAGTTGCTACTTTTGACATGCAAATATTTGGGCTGTGGCTTCATGTCTTGTTGACAATGAAGGAGAAAAGCAAGCTTGTAAAAAATCACAAGTGTAAGCTGTGTGCTGTGACCCCTCACCTCAAACTGAACATGCTGGTTTTATTCAGTTAAGAGGGGGCATTGGGTTAGTTCTCTAGTCCCTCTGGTCTTAGCTCTGCCCTCTTGTGTTCCCTCTCTGCAGGTACAGAGCTCTCACCTTCATCCTCACTTTCCTGCTCTACACCAGCTTCCACCTTTCCAGGAAACCCATTAGCATCGTCAAGGTAAGGTGTTAAGAGACTATGCTTAGGCTTGGTTCAGGGTCTCTTGTGTTTCTGGCACTCTGCATCACAGCAGTTCAGCGCTGGTTCTATGATGTGTATCGCACAAACCAGTAAGAAACTGTATGTTCTGCTCTCAGATCACATGGGTCTCTGTGTACAGTAAGTAATACTGAACAATTCTTATTAAAACACAGACTGCAGAGGGTGTTTTGCAATAAAATCTAGTGAAGACCTTGCAGCACAAGACAAAGAAAAACACGGAATTAATTCACACACTGCCTGTCTAATGCTACATTCACAATTAATGGCCAAAAAAGGTAAAAAGGCGGGCATACAGTGCTCACAGCAGTTCAGAGCTTTTCTCTTGTGAGTTGTCTAGCTAGTGATCCTGAAATTGGGGCATTTTAGGTTATAGGCTGGATTACAAAATAGAAACAAATTAGTATAATATGTAAGGTGAATGAAATGATTCCCTTACTTTATCTCAAAATAATTAGGGTGGACGTTCTTTGAAGTTTATCTTTACTTAACAGGACATTCATCAATGCAGCTGCATGCACTATTACTGGTGTGATTTTATGACTGATTCTTTCTTTTTTGCAAGTAGAATTACTATAATATTTATTTGTAATGGTAAAACATTCAGACTTGGCGTAGGTCATTAAGAAGTGTTCCTTTGGAATGGGGGGGAGACTTGGTGGTCTGGTACATGGTAAATGAATGAATGTTAGGGCTGTCCAAGTGGTAGTGTATCCGATTGGTGTCTTCTTGGACACAGCTTCAGATGAAATGGTTAAAAAGGGTTTAACCATTTCCAAGAGGCAGTTCATTAATTGTGTCCAGAATCTGGTTTCTGTTCATTTATGTGAAATTTCTATGTAATGTTTCAGGAAAAGAATTGGAGGCCCAGCTTCACTCTGTAAACGTTTGACACAGTAACAATTGTAAAAATACTTTAATGCAAGCTGGAGTTTTCTGGGGTTAAAATCTGCTGTTCATGTTCCCCTCCACAGGACGAGCAGACACTGTAGATAAAAGTATAGAAATCACTTAGAAAACATTTTAGATTAAATGTTTACATGTCAGGCATGTGTATTTCATCCCTCAGTCTGTGACTGTTACATGGTGTTTTCTGGCTAACTGAATGGTGCACCTGTTTTGCATTGACAGAGCGAGCTCCATAAGAATTGCTCATCTGTCAGCGAGCTAGCTACCATTGCCTCCAGCAGCAGCGGTGCCGGCAGCCAGCAGTCCTCCCTGCCATCTTTCCACACAGACATGGACTGTAGCTGGAAGCCTTTTGGTTTGTATCTGCTTGACTCTTGGGGGATTCTGATATGAATTACACAAACGATTTACGATTTATTGCATAATAAAAATTTAATGTGCAAAGAAAGTAGCTGCTTTTACAGCTTGTTTTCTGTAGCTTAGGTTAGAACCTGGCACCATAAAGACCAATGCACACACCTGAGGATGAACTAAACCTGATGTTCGAGTGTCCTGAGCTATACAACTCTTCTTTATATTCTCAGATAAAAGGAACTACAAACAGCTGCTAGGAGCCATGGACTACTCCTTTCTCTGTGCCTATGCAGTGGGAATGTACCTCAGGTGAGATCATTACTTTAAACCAATCCTGTGGTGAAACAAAATGTCACTGAAATCAGGTTTTTATAATTTATTCATAAAATAAGCTATCTCAGGGCACTATAATTCAGAGGCCTGTTCTTCGAACCCGGAAGTTAACACAGAAGCTAGAGACATTTTCAACGTGTGAGCCAGACGGTGAATAGGTTCCATCATTGGGTCCGGTATCCACTTCTCATAATACAGCTGTGATCCCGATTTACCCCCCTCCACCTCCACCTCTACGCCAATCCCCATTTTAGTTACCTACTTATTTGTGTAAAGCAACACTGTTATTACTCAATATAAAATTATGATTATAATTTCATGTTGTATCTTCTGTGAACATGATTCTTCTATTTTATTTCCAAAGAGGTGTTGGTCATGTCTTCACAGAACATTGGAAACGTATGCAGAGTGTTCTGTGTTGTTGGTAGTAGCTCTGAGCGAAACTGAAAGCGAGTTGTCTATTGCCAGTTAGAGAAATGAAAACATTTGAAAATTAGATAAAATACATTCAATAAAATAAAGTACAGTTATAGCATTACCACATCTATTACTTTACATCTCTATGTAGAACTGTACTGTACTACTGTATGTTCTCCTTCCTCCTGCTCTCACTCTCTTGGTCTTGACCTGCTCTATACGAAAAGGTGCCCTGAGATAACTTTGTTATGATATGGCACTGTATTGTATAGCTGTAATAAACAATGTTATGGTCATGTATGATTTGATCAAGAGGGAGCATGTACTCCACATGAACAATGGCCCAAGAATCGAACCCTGAGGGACACATATCATGGTGATCCACTCAGATTTATGGTCACCAGTCGCAACAACATAGTCTCTGCCCGATTGATAAGACTAAGCTGTTGTGGTTAATATAATGTCACCCTATGCACCCATACAGTGGCATCATAGGGGAGCGCCTGCCCATTCGGCTGTACCTAACAGTAGGCATGCTGACCAGCGGCCTGTTCACCTGCCTGTTTGGACTGGGTTATGTCTACAACATCCACAGCCTGGGCTTCTACATATTTGTCCAGGTGAGACACATCATAATGCATTAGTAAATCATGAAACACCACTTTTGCCAAAAACAATTGAAGCAGAGATTCTTACTCCAACTTGCAATGTTTGCACTAGTCATAGCACAGTCATGAAAAGGGAGCCCGCAGGTGCACACAGTAAACAAACAACACTGACACAGCCAGGTTATGAAAGAAGATGAATAAATAACTGCAAATCCAAATGCAGATAGGGATGCAGGTTCACACACAAAGACACACACACACACAAAGACACACACACACACACACGAATACATACGTATACATAAATGGTCACAAGTTTATTTATCCAGACATTTACATCAAATATGTGCAGTCAACCAAATACCTCATTTTCAAATACCTCAGTGTAAAATGAACACTGTTCTCCTTCGTCCTCTTGTGGCTTCAGATGGCCAATGGCTTGGTCCAAACCACTGGCTGGCCCAGTCTCGTGACCTGCATCGGGAACTGGTTTGGAAAAGGAAGGTAAGGTGTTCTCAGCGCCAGACTGACTTCAGCAGAGAAAAAAATACAATTTGGATTTCAATTTGGCTACATTTTCGTACAAGTACATTTTGTGACAAGTTTGTGGTTTTGGATGATTTAGGTTTATAATACAATTTCTGCTGGAGTCTACAGATCTGCTCTGTAAAAAACAAAAAAAACACATGACCTAAGTGACACAACTATAAGACAGCAGCTTGCATCAGACACAAAACAGATCCATAGACTTTGAACTATAGCTAACATTAGCTTTCTACCCAACACCTTCTTACCTTCAAACATGGTCATGTCTTGTTTTAGCCCCATGGTGATGAATGATATACCAAACGAAACATTGACTAATAATGTCAGGTTGTAGACTAGATAGCTAATTAGCTAGTCAGCTGTAGCACACTGAACAGCTTAAAACATACCTGTAAATGCAAACATCAGTCAGTTAAGAGGCCAAATTGTGTGGTCCTTATTGTTCAAAACCACCACTAACAAAATGCCACCTTTCAGTGGCTTGTAATCTACAATTAGTTTATTAATTAATAGTTAGTTAATGGTTTAATAGTTTTTTAGTTACACTTCCTCGCTCGATATGCAAATAAATGCATGCATCATTCCAATTTCAAAGACCAAATGCATTGTTGTTTATATCCTGAATTTGATGAATTTACTGATTATCAGAGGCTTGCAGGCTTAAGGAGCATTTCAGATTTTACTCAATGATGAAAAAATATTCACTACAAAAACCACTGACATGCTTTTTGACTTCAAATATGGATTGTGATTTCAGAGTTGCAAGGTGACATATTACACAAGGGAAAGTACTGAGGGCAGAGGCACATTAATTACATGCAGTGCACTGAGGGAATATATCACTGTTTCCGGCCATTAGACATTTAATGCACACTCTTCAGACATTTTTTCCACTTCTATTTAGTGGTTGCTTTGCTGGGGAATTGTTTTCTTGGTGGAACGCGTACCCACTGTAATTGATCATTTCTCTGCTGCAAGCCCATAAACCAAAAAATTTATGAAAGAGATGAATTAGAAGACAAAAGCATGAAACCTTTTTAAGAGGAAGTTGTTTAATTTAGAACACAGGAAAGGAAGAGACTCACTGCCTCTTAAAGTCACTAACCTGATGTGTCTGTGTCACTGCTGTCTACCGGTCAGGCGTGGACTCATCATGGGGCTGTGGAACTCCCATACCTCGGTGGGAAACATCCTGGGCTCTCTGATTGCTGGCTACTGGGTCTCCTCCAACTGGGGCCTGTCCTTCATCGTACCGGGGCTCATCATTGCAGCTATGGGCATTGTCTGCTTCCTCTTCCTCATTGAGCGTGAGTTAGCCTCCTCATTGGCTGGAGAGCTATAGTATGTTTATGTACAATATATAAAACATATATCTCATCGTACATGGAGGATTTAGCTTCTTGTGCAGTTGCTGCACTTTCTCAAAGTGGACATATTAATGGGCTTAACCTTCTTCCTCCGTAGTTTCCATTTACAGTTCTGATTCCCACACTAATTGTTTGTACTAAGGTCTTTGACTTGCTGAATGAACATGGTGTAATTACACTGAGAAAGAACTATATATAGCTGGGAGAGTTCGGTGGCTGTTTTTATTTTCAGTTTGCTGGCACTCTGAAGATCAAGCAGCTCTTAGCAGGATTTCAGAGCTGTAAATGAACTACCATATTAAACGTATGGCATCTTTTCCCCTCCAGATCCGAATGACCTGAAAAGCATGTATGCACAAAATTCTTGTCCAAGCAAGAGTGTGAGTACACACACCATGTTTTGTATTTAAATTATACATTCTTGTGTGTGCTTGTATTTTATGTGTGTCAGTATGTAATCCGTATCAGCAGAGGTTCTGACTAAAGAGCACATTTAGTACACAGTGTAAAGGCAACATGAGGGACATGCATGGAGAGCACTCACCGCGGTGCGTGGCAACAGTCACCATAGCTACGCTCTCCACCTGTGTGTCTCTCTCAAACCGCAGTTGTCTGAAGTGTCAAGCTTTGCGTGTGCACACACTCACACCCAGCCTCTTCACACACGGTTGTCATGATTATACGTTGTGCTCACAAACAAACAATCTCCTATGATCTTTATCTCTGCATTTCAATCATTTCAAGGCTTTTGTGACTATGCAATAAAATGGCCTTTAAAATAAAGAAACACATATTTGTGAGTTGTTTGTAAATATTTTAATCTTTAGTAGGAACCGATAACTTTGGGTCTAAGTCACAGACAGGGTGTGGAAGTGAGAAGGTACTGAGAGATGGACTAACACACTGTCGGTTTAAGTTTTTAATGGGATTAGCTAGCAATAAGAAAAATAGGGAATAACACCAGACTTGTGCTTGGACAAATGAACAGGAACAGGTGTGAAATAATAATGTGATTTATTGTCTCAAGCAGGTTCCATCCAAGAGTTGGAATGGTGTAAATGGACACACTGAGGTGTATCTACATTACAAGGACAGCAAAACCCAGGTGTGTGTCACTGTGTGTATGTTAATGCATTATGTATTGTACATGCGATGTTCTTGGCTTTAAATCTGAATTATTTCTGGTACAACATCAAAGTTAAATAGATAAAATTAAGGTATACCTAATGAACTGGTAATTGTGTGAATCAATGAGATTTAACAGTGTTCGAGTATCAGAGGGTAGATGTTCCTGCCACTGTACCAACAATGTAGTAAATTGCACTTTAACCTTTTGTAATCCATTCAGGCAGGCTACTGTTACGAGGATAGTGTTCAAAACAGGAAGGTCAGTTCCTTCAAAGCTTCCAGGTGTTTTGTGGTTCCTTCAGCACCACTCAGTTAGGTTTTGGGGAATGTTTGATCAACACTGGAAAATCATTCTCACGCTGAATCCACATGTTTTTGGATTTAGTCGGCCCTCGTGGACTTGATGAGTCCAGGGAGGGAAGTCGGGGGATTTGTATTCAGCCTCACAGTTTCTGGAACCTTTTTGGAATGGTAGTTGGGTCAGGTTTATAGTCGAAAAGCAACACACACCAAGGGTTTGGTGTGAGGTGTGAAGGTAGACTTGGGAGTAGGATAAAAGTGTTACTCTGTCTCCATATGCATTTATCTTTAATTCAGATGACGTTACAGGCCCTCAGGCCACATTCAAGATCAACATGTGTGACACTTTTTTCCTGCTCTCAGCTGGGTTCAGACTTCACAGTGGGCAGTTTTATCTTTTATCTTTATCAGATTCTTTTACTGCATTGGTCTATATGGCAAATGAACCCTGCCCATGTATTACACTAACTGGGTTTAAACATTCCTAGATTAATGTTAGCATTGCTAGTGTCTGACACACGTGAATATTGGTGTGTAACATTTAGATTTTCAGTTGGATGAAGTAATCTGTAATTCCTCCTCAAATCACAGTTTGACTAAGTCACCTCTCTTCTCTTTCACTTATTGTCACACAATTCGTCAGAAGTCACCATTCACATTATCTTCCTGCATTAACTCAACTGATGAAAATATCTTTTAGGTTAAATGTCTTTAAAACATAAGTGGGTTGCAGGGGACAGAAAAAACGATCAGCAGCTCCTGATCGTTGCCTTGCTGTCTCTCTCCTTCAGAGTTACGACACAGAGCTGTTGTTGCCCAGGGACAGTGTGTGTGTCCCCGTGCAGCCCATCGTGGTGGTGAAGAGGGAATCAGAGCCGTCCGCCATCAGCTTCATGGGAGCCCTACGCATACCAGTCAGTTCCATGTGCACACACAGGCACACACATGTCCATGATCCAAAACACCTGCTTTTCTTCTTACAACCATGGAATTGTGCTTCTGAAGTCCGAGCTAATGAAGAGGCGTTCCAAATCATGCAGGGCACAGCTTATTCTGTTTATCCTGCAGATCCCTCTGAGCATCACAGAGTCAGTAAATGATATCTGCACAGATATGCTGCCACTTTAATCCTGCAACATCTTTTTTTGCCACTTGGGGGCTGCAGAAACGTTGACCTATCACTTTTTAAGTAAAGTTATGTCAAACTCAGATTTACACAGAGCAATATTGTCATTTATTTGGACACCTGGCAAACTGAATCATTTTTAGTTGTCTGGCTTGCAGCTGAGAACTTGTAAAGTCACACAATGTTTTACCTTGATAAGCTTAAAGCTTGAGGAGAAAATGCAATACTTAGGTTATTAATCGTCAATTATAAACTACTCCTCAAAAAATCTGCTACAGCTTCATCTCAAAAGCACCACTACGAATGTCTGTTCCTAACCATACTGGTTAAATCTCAGAGTCTGATGAATAGATTCTTCAACATTGCCGGGTAAATAATTATCCAACTTCACCAATATTTGGGCATAAGGCGAGCTGTAAAAAGGGGGGCAATCATGAGTCCAGTTTACACAAGGAAGTTGACTAGATTCCTTATTTCAACAGACTATCTAACCACACATTATACCTTGATATAGGTCAACAGGTGATTATTGTAGGAAGGTTTTCTGCATCAGGGCAGTTGAACTAGGCAGGTATCATTCAGTCACTAAACTGACAACTTGTATTGATGTGACTCTGCAGGGAGTGATCGAGTTCTCTCTGTGTCTG
The DNA here is from genome assembly GCA_036023655.1 of Nannoperca australis. Taxonomy (NCBI): domain Eukaryota; kingdom Metazoa; phylum Chordata; class Actinopteri; order Centrarchiformes; family Percichthyidae; genus Nannoperca; species Nannoperca australis. The sequence continues at coordinate 1,177 of JAVQJD010024309.1, read as the reverse complement.
CTGTTTGCCAAGCTGGTCAGCTACACTTTCCTCTTCTGGCTGCCACTCTACATCACCAAAGCAGGTGAGGACCAAACAGAACTGCAACCATTATTGCCTTTATTATGTGCACAACACTATATGATAGATTCTGTAGCTGCTTGTGCAAATTATTAACTGGCACTATGTGATGTTAAAATTCACTGCGACTTACTTTGGTATCTTTGGAAACTTGGAGAGCCCCTCCATAAAAAAGATAATCAGCCAGTCAAGTTCTTCCACACCAAACTGGTAAAACTATTTCTTTATGGACCTGGTTTTGTGCATGGGGGCACTGTCATTAGGGGTGGGAATCTTTGGCAATCTCATGGCGTGATTCAGTGTGTAATTTACGGACCAAGATCGCCGCTATGTTGTTGATGTTCTGCCTTCAGCAGTACTGCAACACTAGTAGCGAGGAAAGCAACTGTTATCCAAATAGTTGTTTGATTAATAGCATTTAAAACGCTTGGTTGATGTTAATTTATTCATGAGCCCAATGTCTTAAATTGCCATCAGATTAATGTAAAGGTGTGCATGTGAATCTGAAAGGGGCTACATGAATGAAAGAGCTAAACCTTTGACCAGGCATTTTACCTCAAGGGTAGATCCTACCAGGTCTCCTGGGGAGGTCACGTGTCTGATCCTCGGCCCCTATAGCAGTGCTCAGTCCTTGGACCCTTCCTCTTCTCCCTGTACACCACCACACTTGGACCAATCATCAGCTTGCACGGTTTTTTCTACCACTGCTACGCTGATGACACACAACTCCACCTTTCCTTCCCTCCGTCCGACCTTGGCGTCTCAGCTCGGATAGAGGCTTGCATACATCTCCGCCTGGATGACCAAACATCACCTCCACCTTCGCTAAGACAGAACTCCTCGTCATCCCTGCTTCTCCATCCATCTCCTATGAGCTCTCCTTCACCCTGGACTCTACGACGGTTGTTCCATCGCCCTCAGCCAGGAATCTTGGGGTCACCATTGTCAACAAGCTCACCCTCACCGACCACATTGCTGCAGTCTCCCGATTGTGTAGATTCACCCTCTACAACATTCGGAAGATTAGGAGATACCTGTTGGAGCACTCGACCCAGCTGCTGGTCCAGGCACTTGTGCTCTGCAAGCTGGACTACTGCAACTCGCTCCTGGCCGGTCT
>JAVQJD010024297.1:0-15756 GCA_036023655.1 Nannoperca australis | reverse complement strand
GACTTTCTCCGCTCTCCTCTGGCGGACTTCAAAACAGCCTCTCTCGTTAACTGACGGTATGTTGCCAAGCTGTCACTCACATCACAACTGGCCAATAGAAACGTCTTTCAGCGTAGGTCCCGCCCACGGAATAAAGCGAAACCGGAAGCACAACTTTTAGATTCGCAAGCAAAGCTTTAGGGTTTGCAAGCAAAAGTGTGGAAAGTTTCTCTCTCAAACCATTTTTTTGACTGCTTTAAAAAGAAAAAATTCTCTCCATAAAAATTTACCTTCTGAATATGATGTTGTAAAACTGAATGCACACTGGTGACGTGGGCGGCAGTTCATTTGTCAGGGTGACGGTTATCATAACCTTCTCTTTATTCCTGGTCTCGCTGTGGAGCACAGTCTCCTAAACACAAGGTTAGAAATTACAGTATGAGGAAGGAAAGCAGCATTTGTCGGGAGGGGAAAGAAAATATACCAATAAAACTTTCCCTATCACTGAAGTTACAAAAGAACCTTCAAATCAAATGACAAGTATTTTTGCACAGAGGGCAGGCTGAGTAAATTAAACCAAATTTAGCCAAACTTCTAGTCATGTACCCAGCCTGACAAAAAAGGTATACAGGAACTCACTTTAGAGCCGATTGATTTTAGCTTTGTAATTGAATGCATGTGGCTCTAATGATGGCAGTCTCAATTGCTTGGTCAGCCAACTCTGATCTAGTAGAATGCAAACAACTCTCCACCTTACACAATTTTGGTAACCATACAACAGTACAATCAGCCTGAATGTTTGCGTTTCCTCTCTTAAATCTGTATTCAGTATCTTCAGTGCTGATCTTCTAAATGTTTTACACTTGAAGTATCAGATCACCTTGCTCTGCAACCTGTGAGGCAGAAAAAGCAGAGCTCCATCAAAGCTTCGCGCTGAGCCAAGTGCTTCCTCATGTTGAAAGAGGAGGGCAGATCTCAGGCGACGAGACTCCATCGGTGGTTTGTAGTCCACATGGTACTGATACAGAACCCACTGAGGGCGGGACAGGATGCGAAAGTAGTTTGATGTCAACTGAATGGCAGAACCAGATGTACCTGATGAAGTACACACAATAAATAAACAATAAATAAAAAGTAATTTTCAATCCCCTCCACAACATATAAAATGTACATGTGCTGAATGTGTTAGTGTACATCAATTTCAAATGATGACAGACCAGACTTCGAATCTTTAACATGCTCCATAGCCTGCCTGGTGTTAATCCCTGCATCGTTAAAATCCCGGCGGCGTCCACCTCTTTCTCCCAGCTTCACCTGCTGAAATCCAGCTGAAATCTGCAGGACAGCTAATAAAAACAATTTCAGACCATCAGGACCACTTCGCGTACATTACGATGCAAAAACTCCAAAACTCCTACAAAATATTATGTACTGTACTACAGCAGGAGTTTGCACACTTGCTCAAAAAATGCTCAACTGATTGTCAAGTAAATTTAACTAATCACCACAGTGTTCGTATGACAACTCCAGTGTATGTCCACTCTTTAAAGTTTGTTTAGTTTTTTATCTCCTGGTTTGGAATACCCAGCCCCCCTCCTTGCCATGGTTAATGTTTGCTATTGGTCAGAAGAAAGTGCAGACAATGCGCTGAAATATGTTGCACAAACTGCACCACTGTGGAAGACTCTTCTGTGAATCCAAATTTTCAGTTGCATTTCCACACAGACTTTCAAAAGCAACGAACAGCCAGGATAATTTCACATAAACAAAATGTCATAACGTGTGTGTGTGTGTGTGTGGCTGTACTTTCTGCAGAAAATGGTCCTGGAACTCCTTTCTGCCTCCCTCTACCAACCAGCTCTGCCTCCGAGGGTGGAGCAGCTGCTGGTGCAGGCTCTCGAGCCTGGCTCTTCAAGAAAGAAAAAAGTTGGAGATGTGGCAATATAAGTTTTATTCTCTCCATATAAAAAAAAAGGAAAGAAAGATAGTTGTGTCTACCATTTTCAGCATCCCGCCAATTACATTTTTTATATGAATTATTAAGGGCATTGTTTAAGCTGAGCTGAATATGCAGAATTTTAATTGGCCATTTACATTTTGCACAACAGATTTAAAATAAAGTGGTGTGTCCTTCCTTGCTCAAGCCTCCAAGTGGAATAAATGCATTGTTTTACCAACTGGATATTATTTACAAAGATTGAGCCCATTCATTCCACTAAAGGTTGCTCATCCAACAATAACTTTCTATTCTTGGTATGCAGCCTACCACACTCGTGTATTAGTGTCTCCTCTCTGCGAGTTTGGTAATGATTGTCATTGTGTGCAATTTGAAAAATTCACAGGCAGAGGCAACACAGCTGTGTTTGTGGAATACTGTCAATTTATTATGGGACAGTTTTTTCTGTTTAAGAAAAAAGGGTACCCATGGGAACAGTGTGGTTTGTGGATCATCGTCTGTTCCAGTGTCTCATTGTCAAGCACCAAAGCCAAATTTGCATTCGTCTCCACTTCATTTTGAGGGGAACAGAAATCTCAGACATGTCTCAAACCTGCCAAAAACATCTGCACAACAACTACATAGATATCACTAAAAGTAAGCCAGTAATTGTTTACTGTAATAGTGAAACACCGAAATGAACATGGTCCTAAATATTTCAGCATCAAACAAGAATCATGGATATAAAAAGCTCATCTGATTACAGTGAAGTGTACTCTTACCGCTCCAGGTGCCGCAGTCTCTTGACCACGTGCTCTGCCTCTTGACCTTGCTCGTGCCCGACCAGTCATTTTCAGGCGGTCTCAAATGCTACAGCTGTTTAAAAATAATATTCTACCATTAAAATTGGTAAAAATAACACCAATTAACTTAACACATTCAGAAAAAAACCCTTTCGGACATCTCGTCCTTCCTAACTTAAAGTAAGACTTGTAAGCCTCAAGTGAACTTCAATTATTTGCTCTGACAAAATGATAACCCAAACTTACTTGCCATCAAAATAATTTGATACATATGCTAAATGACACAAAAATGTTGCGCCTGCTGTCCGATTCCCCGTGCAGACACGTTGGCGCCTGCTGATTCAGTCACCTGCGGCCCACATCCGCATGCTAATGTTAAAACTAGCCAATGATAGCATGCTTAAATAGTTACCGCCAAATAAAATCTTTTCCCCTTCGCAGGATATGGCACATTACATTTTAAGCATTAGGCAAATTAATATAATTAATTTACTTTAATTAAGTTAGTCACTAGACTGACTTGCTAGCTACCGTTAATTAATGTTAGCAATGCTAGCTAGTTAAGTAGCGATAGTTAGCAAACGTGGTTGACTCGCTGGCTAACTAAAAGTGATATGTTTATAAAATTTAAATTGGTGAAGAAGTCAAATTTAGGGAAAAAATATAATGCCAATATCAACATATGTTATATAAATCTTAACATGCATACTCACCTCTGAAGAAATTTTCTTTCAACTTACTATTCACGACGAATAAAGTTTACCCCAAGTGCATGAAGGCTTGCAGCAATTCAGTTATAGGCCTCTTCACTGAGAACATGAATACGCTTGTAAACTGTTTTTACCTTTTTTCAGACACTTCTTCGGTTTACATTAGACATCAGTATCTATTACAAGTACAGTTGTTCAGAATTAATTTAATAAAGACGTTATTGAAGAGGTGCTGAAAAAATGAACCAGAAAAGCTTTAGAACTACTTTTTTAAGCGCAGTGATCCGTTTAATCTAGCACTGTTATGTGTGCATTTTTTTCAACAGTGTGATCTCAATTGCGACCACTAGATGGCAGCAAAGCTCGTGCAGTAAACAGACTCTGGCCGTCTGGGTTACCAACACCTATTTCACTGAGTCTCTGATTAAACTCAGTTGATAAACATAATGTTATTTTATAAATCAACAACAAAATTAGGAATGTCCAGTTGAGCTTTCGGGAACCAGCTCGGTATGAATCACTATAATAGCAGGGAAAATGTAGGATTTGGATAAGTCTTAGGAATACTTTTACAAAGTTAGAAATTCCTTTAGGCACTCCTTTTGAGAGGTACCTGATCATGAGCTATTATTTCTTCCAAGTCTTTTCTTCTCTTCTCCACATCCTACCATTTGAAACAGAACTTGGCACCTCAGAGGGCATTTTTAGGAAGATGTACGCAAGTCTTTCATGTCTGAGATCTAAGAGTGATTACAGATTCAGACCTGAGGGACCAGTCTGGGAGGACCTGCTTCAGTCACTGTTTACCTGCTAAAAGAAGACTGAGGGGAGATGAAGAAAAAGGCAGAGACATCAGTGTCATCAAGCCTGGTTGTGGGGAAAAAGGGGAAAGTCACACCAAGAGCCACATGAAACACAGAAATCCAATATTGTATATCTGTCTATGAGCAAACAGTTACAGATGCAATTCATCATTACACACACATAGTAATAATATGTTTTCAAAATGCTAAACAACATGCACCTATCACTAAGGGTCCTGTACTGTAATAGCTTTGATAAGGGAAAAAAGAAAAGTTTTCTTCAAAAACTACGCTATCTATAAAAAAAACAAGAAAGGCCATTGAAAAATTGTAAAAATGAAAGAAAATGACGAAAATGTGGCCAGGGAGAGGGCTGCAAGCTGAGCGGTGTGAGGCTGAGAAAGGTGCACCCTGCCAGGGACGTTGATGAATGTGCTTCAGGCTTCAAGCTTGCCCTGCAGCCCCCAGCGGCGTGGATTCCATGCTTACGCTAATCACGCTCTGTGAGATACTACGGCCCAAAGCTGATGAAAGGAAACATGCAACACAGTTAGTATATCAAACTGGCTGCACACACAAAATACACACCCTTCATTCTTACATTATTATCATCACAACCATGGATGTCATCGTCGTCATCACATCCCTATGAACATGTTTCTGTATTATACATAGTATTTGTATTATAATCATAGCATTCAAACACACTTCCTGTTTGAAACGTTAAAAGCAAAACATGACAAAAGCTTTCGTTCTACATAAACCAAAGTGGTTCTATTATGCTTTAACTTCTGATTGCAAAACTAGAACAAGAGGGGATTCTGAAAAATAAGGATCTAAACTGCCATGATACCAGTAAGCGGGTTAGGAAAATTAGCTTATTCTCTTGCCTGCTGTGGATCCTAATCTGCTCACCATCAGTGTGTTCCCCCTTAAAAAGACGCAGGCACTGCATCACAGAGACAAACACACACACACACACACACACACACACATTTGCCTCATGGAGATTCTAAGCCCATGCAGAATACGCAGTCAAAGCAAAGCATACAGTATGTTAAATCTTAAACAATCTGGTGTTCTATTTATAATGAAGACAGAAAACACCAAAACAGTTTCTGGCTTGTTAGCGGTTGTGCACAGTTGGTGTTGTCAGAATCAATAAGGTTCACTTCCAGTAGCAGACCTCCATCAGAAGCTGATTCTAAAAAAAAAACATAAGAGATGGTTTTCTTTCCCACAACATTTAGGTTTCTTCTACATTTAAACGTTTGTTGTCCTACATGGTTAAATTATTAAAGTTAAAAAAAAATACTTAACTTTTCTATTGGAAATAAATTAATTAAGAAAACGATTTTCTGTAGCATGGTGACTCTTATGCACATTTAATTACATACATATATCAACTAATGTTTTAAATAGCACCATACTTATTCCAGTCATAGTGACAGCATGACCATCCTTTACATACCTCATAACCTGCACTAACTGTTGGCTAACTAACTAGCAATAACCAAATTAAGTGGATTAATTAAGATTAATTAATTACAGTAAGTTGCTAGTATATATATTTTTTTAAAGCAGTCTAATTGTCTAATTGTTCACCATATTTACCTTTAATTTAAACAGGAAATATTTTTTCCATGTTTTGTGGATCATAATCTGAGTACATTTTATTTATTTTCTGATTTTAATCTTGATCTCCTTGTTGTGTAGACACAAAAGATATGACACTATGATCGCCAAGATGGAAGTCAAGCATTTTATGTTTTACTGTATATTCCTTTAATTTGGAAGACCTATATTTATATTTACAGGGAAACATAATATCCTAAATTAAGTGGCTGAGCTTATGGTACTGATTTCATGATTTCTTGTTTTTCTAATGAACGTTTCCTTTTAACTCTTAACGCTGAAACTATGGGCAACAAAGAATCTGGCAAAGGAGCGATGACAAGATCTTTTGGGTCAGGATGACCCTGTACAGGGGCTATAGGCCAGGAACAGAGAACACTATATACCTGTGCTGTGAAGGGTTTAAATCAGACTTGTAATCATAGTCACATATGACTGTCTTTCACATGACTTGTCTTTTGAGCAAACCAGAAAGCAAAAAAAAACACACACACTTTGGCTGGATTGCTATAAAAACCAAAATACTAACTGGGTTCATACACTCTCATCATGATTCAACCCCTTATCTAAACTTCCTGCAAGCCTGAGCGCCAAACACGTATCCCATTCAGGTTCCATTTCTTTGGCAAATACCGTTTCCTGTTCATTTGATAACAAAAACCATTGGCTAGTGGCCTTGAAGGTTATGTGTGTAAACAGATACAGGAAATTTTGGTTTTTGATTGCATGACTTTGTCTGCTGAATACATTTAAGATAGAAGGTAAAAAGTTTAAAAAGTTAGAATAAAAAAAAATCTAAGAAATGATGAATCATTTGTCAGTTTGTTAAGATGAAGTAATGGCAGCATATGACTGTTGTATGAAAGAAATGTGAAAATGTTGTGTTTGTGAATATGCATGGTGTGTTCAAACGCTAAACAGCCCCCTTAAGAAGAGGAGGAGGAGGCCTGCACTGACCATAGCAGAGTCCTGCAGAGGCAGAGCCCCCTCTGCGCCAGCCACAGTGAGGATGCCATGTGATCTCTGAAAAGTCAACAAGGGTTGGTCCACAGCTGGGCTGCAGGAGAACAGAGAGGAGACACGTAGCAACACCCTCCTGCTGGGAGCAGCCGAGGAGACGGAGGACTCACAGCCTGCTTCTGAATCTGCTGTAGATTTCTCCCCCTGAAATGTGAGCAGACAGCGGGGAGGAATCTTCCCGGATTCGGTTTTCATCGTTTCAGAAGCAATTCCTATTTTTAGCACACATTTTAGTTCGCATTCATGGTTGGATACTAGCCCTTGGACGCCTGCATTTAGATTCTGTGACAATAAATATCACACCGTCTCTGCCGAGCAAACTCACAATCCATCTCCTCTGTGCCTGAGAGCCACCGCACAATGGGAGCGCTGCAGATTTAATTTCCACAAAAGATTAAGTTGCCTTCTGCATCACTGGAAGTTTCTGGGGGCTTGAAGTTGAAATCTCAGTGGTTATGCCTCTCTTTGTCCAAAGCATTGGTTTGAACAAAGGTGCAGTGAAGCATCAGCAGCAAAGAATCTAATAAGCACAATGTGGGAATAAAGCAGAGGGGAGTGAGCATCAAAGGCAGCCAGGCACAGCATGACTGGCATCGGTCTGAACTCCCAACCTAGGACACTCAGCATGCTCTTCAGCAATCACCCCCTTTAGACCAGTCCTGGGCAGTAATTAAAACCACCATTCCCACTGCCTCAGTATCTCATTAGCCACAGGACCCTAGGCTTTCATCCTTGCTTGTCCAAAAATATCACCACTCCACACCAGCAAAGATGAGTCCCACACAACCAAAAACACACGTCTGTGACATCTTTGAGATGAACAGATGATTATCTAACAATCATCCAACTCCAAAGAACAGTGGGAGATCACAAAAGCCTGTCTCTTCATGTCCAATGTAATTATTATTGCACCTAACAGAGATGATTTGGAGGGAAACTGTCACCCTGCTGTTAGTTGATTAAATCTACCTGTGCAGGAAACAAAGAATAAATACACATATGAAAGAGTAACCAAAACGTAACTATGACACGTCTGCTCTGCAGGGAACAAGGCAGACAAGAGTGATTTGTATAATTTTGTTTTCAGCTGCAAACATCATCCAGTGTTTGTGACTAAAACCCATTAAAAAATGAGGACAAACGGATACATTTGAAGCTCCTACGCTTTCACTATCAAAGGGAGGATTTGAAGTGGGCGAGTATCGGTTGCAGTGGTCAGATTTAGCACTTTGGCTGTAGATAAAAAGAAACTCTTCTTCCCATGTTTAATTCAGTATGAGCCATGCCTAACTCATGTACTATACCGGCCTCTAAAGTCAATTGAAGGCTTCTGCGCTCGCTTTGTGCAATGTAGAATGTTTGACTGTATTTTGATGGTGATGCAGGTCAGGAAAATACATCGGGATAGGTTTATTTTATTCCCTTGCAAATCACTTCTTAAGTATAGCAGCAGTGCAGAGCTATACTAAAACCTTAATCCACTGCATGTTATTAACCTAGTTGGCATTATTGTCAGGCTGTTTTTGTGCTTTCAAACGACAGCAAGAGAGCTAATAGAGAAGACAGGATGTCAGCAAGAGCAGCATTGTGTTTCTTTCAGGTAAACAGTGGCCGATCTGTCTTTCCCTGGCCAATTCTGAAGTACTTATTTGTTCAATGTGTCATGAACCACAACAGCTACTTCTGCAGACACAGTGGTAGCATCTATACAATGGTTTCATAAAGAAATAACATGTTGCATTTGAATTTTCAAATTGTTTTATGATCCTCCAATAAAGAGTTGCAAAACAGTTGCAGTGCCAAAATGCCCCACCCAAACACACAAAGCAGGAGAAGTCTGTTCCTAAAGAGTGATGTTACATCGCCCTCACAAATATGCCAACCACTCCACCTCCTCCTCCTCCTCTGCCTGCTGCACAAGTATGTGTGCTTGTGTGTGTGTGTGTGTGTGTGTGTGTAGTATATGTATTTGAAATGGAGTCTCCCCATTCTTTGGCCATGAGAAGCCTCTGATCTTTCAGTCACACAAAGACTTGTGCAAGACGAGGATGAGCTCTCAACCTTTGTCAACATCCAGTCTGAATCTGCAGCTCTTTTAATAACAGGAGCGCATTGTTTATGTGAGTGTTTGCTCAAAAAGGCCTTGATGCCACAAAAACCATTACAGACCGGGTCTCCATTTCCTTTGCATTATGAGTCAGTGGAAATTAAAACCCAACCACGAGCTGGTTCTCAGCCAAATTCAGCTAACTGACTCTCTCCCGCTCTGTTTCTTTGAGAAGCCTTTGATGTTAGCAGGGGGCTTTTGCACTCGCAGTGATGGTAACGAATGATACTTTAAGCGATTCTTTTTTATCTGGCGAGCTTAATGAAAGATTAATGGGTTTGATATTCTCCCTTGTTTATATTTTATTCAAAAAGTAAGCTGTGGTCCTTGGAACCTGTTAAAAGCTTCTTGTTAATGATTTTATGGATCAGTGGAAGCCACATTCTGGTCTTTGGCTCTCAACACAATGAGAAGTGTTGATTGTCTTCTTAGCAACATTATCTTTACATGAAAAGCACTGACCTTGAGTGCAGCGCCTACATCTTTGTCTGATATGGATGCAGCACATTACAGCTGCGCCGAAGATATGTTCATTTCCATATGTCCTAATTCGGCTGGTTGCAAACTCCCTATTTCACTCTATTTCACAGCTCAAAGGATGAAAATGATTCAGACTCAGTGGATTTTGTAGTGGCAGTCTATAGATTTTCCCTCCAGCATAAGATATTGCATGTTGAACAGACGGGTAATGTTACATTTGATGATACAGAGGACACATAAAGCTGACTGCCAGTCAGAAAAAAAGTGGTTCTCCTATTCTCAGCTTCCAAAAGGAGCTGACTGTATTTTGTTTATTGTTGGCTATATTATATTTAAATTGAAATATTCCTATTACCAATCAAGTCATATCTAAACATTAGCCATTAGGACTGGACAGCCCTGATGGCTTGTGTTAGTGACCCTATGCTTCTGTAACATGACCACATTAGAGCTTGTAAGGAGATTTAATTTCTTCTTTCTCATTTCTTTTTAAATATCTTGAAAAGTATTTTCCCCCTATGGGAGGCACGGAAAGATCAAGATCAAAGACTTCCTCTAAACATTATTTTTAATGCAGTGTATTTGACTGATCAAGCACTTTTTGCTGCTTTTATGGGATGTATTCAGAAGAGGTCTTTTCCATTGTGAATACAATGAGGATCGGATGCCAGTTATCTTTACTACATATACATGAATGAGAGTGATTTCTTCCCCTGGTGATTATAATAATACGAGAAACATTTCTTCATTTGAAGATCTTTTCTGTGCTTTGTTGTGTTTTATGGGGCACTCAGTCTTTTCAGCAAATGCCTAGAAACAATGCAGTCCTACAAACGATGACTCTTGTCCATCGGGAGCAAAGTAGGAAGTAGCTTCACGTTGTTAAAGAGCATCCAGAGGGAGTAGGGGTGAATGGTTGGGTCAATAAAACGTCTGACTTTAACATGTGAGACCACTGTTTCTTTACCATTTCCTAATGGCAGTTCATGTGGGCAGTCATTCATTAACCTTAATCACATTATTATTGTAACCATGACAACAAACGTCCTCTAACCTTACAAACTAGTACTACGAAGTTTCCCTAAACCTAACCAAGAAAATGTTGTGCAATGCTTGATTTAAAATATATAAGAAATCTTCTTTGCCAATGTTTTATGATGAAGTCCATGCATATGCACATTTGCTAGACCTCAAGGATTCACACAATGCAAGTAGTACTTTTGTTTGTTTACAAGGAATCTCCATGAGGCATCTTCAGTGATAGTGTTTTACATCATAGGACAGTTTAATTGATCATCCGGTCTGGAGGGTGAGGACCAACTATTTACAATATTTTGTCTTTTAATTTGGAGACCTTGTTGTATGGGGAGTACAACTCACCCTGTAAAAATGCATAATGTCTTCTGTGGCTCTGGAGGCATCTTTCTAAACTTTGTAAAGATAACCTTAATGATGTCACGGTCTTTTGTTTGGAGCTTGACTCATATGGAGACTAAAAGTCAGGATACCTCAGCTTCTGCTGCTTTGATTCTCACTTCAATTTCAACTTTATGGAAGCGCTTAAGTGTCCCTTAAAATAATCATAATAAGATGTTGTGGGGCTTCCTGGTGACTTACTGGTTAAGATGCTTGATTCTGTTTGCGACGTTTGATGCATATCGATCCACCTTCTCTTTTGCCTCATTCCTTGTCCCTTCACTACTGTCCATCTTCAAAATACAGGCCTAACTGCACAAACATTTAGATTAAATTATAACTGATGAGAAATTGCAGTTTAATGCAGAATTAAATATGAAGCAGTATAAATAATTTAAATTTATGATAGCATCAACTTATTTCACCATTAAATTACCATACTGACAAACTACATGTTTTATACGTATGCTTACCACTTATACAATCACAGTGGTAAACAGCATACCATATGCTATTTCTTTCCAAATACAATCTGGATACATCTGGTCTTCGCTGTGATGCTGGTTGTGAGACATTTTGTAAATAATCAAAAATTTCCCTTTAGACGGATGAGGAAACAAGAAGAGTGGCATAGGTCCACATCAGCAGTTGCAACCATTATTTCCTCTGGTTTGATGCTTACTGCTTTAATGTGTACTGGATGAAGGAGTGTGGTGTAATCAGGAACCCACAGGACCAGTAAAGGACATGCAATAGTCTGACTGCCACAGCCACAGGAAGGATGTGAACCCTGAGAGACAGACGGCAAGTGTGTGTGTTTAAATGTGTGTGAAAGCGCCGAGAGAAAGAAAAAAGAAAGAAAGAAAGTAAAAGAAGGGACTGAGGGGGAGAACATTTAGGAGGGAACATTATGTGTCAGGGCCTCCTGTGGCCCTGAGGCTATACTAGTCTTTCTCTCTTCACTCTCTCTCTCTCTCTCTCCTTCTCTCCAACCTCTTGCTCTGTGATTTATGCCTAACCTCTGTAATTACATTGCCAACTGCAGCAGCCATCAGGTTCAGATAGGGTGAAGCACAGACATGCCCTGTCACCTGAGAGCAGCGATTCACCAGCTCTACCGCTAAATACAGCTGCAATTTTCCCTTCAGCCTAATCTCCTTGACATTGGCTCTAGGAACATATTTGTGTGACAACAAGACAGCGCAGCGCCAGACATCAGTCAATTGTTTTCCATTAGAAGACAAAGTAAGTTTATGAAGAACGTATGCTCTGCGGATGAATCAAATTAATTTCTGTTGATTGATCTTTGGTTTTATCAGTGAGCTTTACTTGTGGTTATTTTACATTAGTGACATATTTTACATACAGTCATCCATTACTATAAAGCAGACTAGGGTAAGGATACAATAGTAGCTCAAAGAAATAATGCACATGACACCAGCTCACTTGGCATGAGGTGTAACTGATGCAACAGTCCTTCACTCCAGCTGTCGGATGAAATGTGATTGGTGGTTATCTGGACTTGATGACCTGTAGCGTGATTTCACCACCTGATCTGACATGTTCTTGGATACAAAACACCAACTCAGAACCCATACAGAGAAGAAACATATCTGTTGCCATGTGTTTTGGGAAGAGAAGCCCTTGGATTTTCAGAGCCTGCTCTTTTTTGCACTGTATATGTATTGGGATGTCCACGACACACCAGGCGTTGTCAGTGGACAGAAAGCTCTCTTTGGCAACCCCCTCGGTGAAGCAGCACGATAGAAAGTCAGAGAAAGAAAAGAAAGAGAGGAAGAAAGAGAGAATGTGCCCACATGAGTGTGACATAGTGCTGCCGGACTGATTTGCTCTCCATGACAACCGTGCAGAGGGGGGGGACCCCCTGGCTTTTCGGCCTGGCACAATACGGAGAGGCGCGGCTGTCTTAACCTCAGTGACATCCCTGTTGTCAGCGGGTCAAATCCTTGAATATCAATGAACTGACTCAGTGCCCCTTGCAGTGGTTCTCAAAAGTGTCCGACTCACATAAGAAGCTCTCGCTGTCCTTTCTGACCTTTCCCGACCTGCTTCCAGCCTCTTACTGCATTCAGACCATAAAGACTGTTTCCACAGGGTTAAACAACACTTAATGAGCACATGCATTCCTGCTTCCAGTTTAAAGTTGCCTCAGTTTATTTCTTGTCTGCTAGAGCAATGATTCCCAACCAGCAGTACTGGTTATCCCCGAAATCTTTTTGATAGCAGACAAACAAAACACATTTCTTAAGCACACAAGCAAACTGCCTGCAAACAGAGCAGCATTCCTACAGCTGCGCCACCCATCAATTCAGTTCTCCCATCAAGTCATGTGTTTCCTGCTTAATAGAACATTTTGTTGTCTGCAGCAGTGCTCATTTCCCTCCTGTGAAGAGAAGAAGAACAGAGGCTTGTCTTTATGTTGTTTTGTGAATCTAGCCATGTTAGTTCAAAGTCTTGTCCATGACCCGAGGCAGTGATCAAAGTTAGAGTTAAATTTAGTTTAATTCCAATCTTGCTTACAATAACACTGTATTATGAACATTAATAAGCATACTGTGCAGGTGTTGTGCAGTTAAATATGTAGACACATAGTTTGCATGCTTTTGCAGAACACCCTTTACCACACAGTGCAATGGCATGCCTTCGGCACGGGCCTGTCAGTTGTTTTAAAGACTGCAATCAGTTTTTTTTATTTGGCCATGTAAATCCTGGCCCTGCTCACATCTGTTCTTGAAGACTTTGACATGCAGAGTGAAGTAAATCTTTTGGAAACCTTCCTAACCCATCGTAAATAAAAATAAAAGCGCATTTTATTCAAGTGTTGACAAGTTATGAACATAAACAAACTTCGAGCAGCCTCAAGTCTCACATCAAAAGCTCAGGAAATACATTTTTGTGTGAAAAAATGACTCAAAGCCAGCAAGTCACGATATAAACAAAGACAGCAGTGGGGCAACTGGGTTTTAACTGGGTTGTCATACTGCAATCACAGATTGGCCCTTTAAGTGGGCTGGTTTTTTCCACTCAGGCCAGATAAGTGGGTCCTGACCCCTTCTCTGTGTAGATTAGCTGCTGCTGCCATCACTCCCATTACTATTATCAGGACCAGACAATCTGTCCTGCCACCAGTGCCCAGGAAACCCAAATTCTTTTGCCACACTATAGCTTGATTGCTCAAAGGAACACATGCACTGGTATCAGATACAGTCACAAAACCCAACAATAAAGTAATTTATCATCTCCTGGACTGTTCCACGATACTTATCCCAAATTGCTTCCAGTCCTTTCACTGCATAAAGCAAGCTGGGAGCAAAATGGGACATTGTCTTGGACCGCTGTAGAGCAACACATGTTATGTGTTCAGCGTGCCCATTCACATTAACTTGATGCCACCAGAAAAAAAAAAGAAAAACTGACTGCAATGATTTTTGCCATACCGAAGAGAATGCAGGCAAAACCTGAGCAGTAAAGATGCAAGCAAGCTGACAAACAACATAGTTGTGTTGCCTTGAATTTTACAACTATATATAAACATCAAGTAACTGAACACTACAGCTGACTATGTGCAAAAACAGACACTGAATCATTTTTGCTTGCTTCTTCCTGCTGTCATTGTGTGTTCATACATTGCAATTAAGCTCTTTAATACAACTTCTCTTGTGCACAGCATGTGCTGTTTTCTGTTTACTGAAGTACAGTGCTTAAGGATAAATTTTGCATATTTGTACTTCACTTGTGTGTTTCAGTTTGTCTATTACTTTTATACTTCTTTTAAAGAAAAAATGTGTTCAATGGCAGAATTGATACCACTGCACATGTCTGTAAGGTAAATATGCAATGGTTAATATGTGCTTAGCACAAAGACTGGATACATGGAGAAACAGCTACCCTGGCTCTGTCCAAATGTAAAAAAAAACTGTTAACAGCTAATAGCTAACTGTTTCCTGTCTTTATGCTAAGCTAAGCTAACCAGCTTCAAACTACTGCTACATATTTAGCGTACAGATATGAGGGTGTATTGATTGGCAAGAAAGCGTACAAGTATTTTTCCAAAATGACAAATTATTCCTAGATTAAAGGATTAAATATAAGCCATCATTCATAATTTAATTATGATAATACAGTATCAGTAATTAATAAGATGATTTATAATGCATAGAATTTTTTCGGGTCACCCGGTTGCGTACCCACAATTAAGGGTTCGATATGTCTTTTTAGTGTGTTAGGAGTGAAACAAAAAGAAATTCACACACAGTTTTAGGTTTTTGGAATTAACAGTAGTACCTAAAGTTATGTTAGTACTAGTAGTGCTATTGCTGTCTATTGCACTGAGTTTATGTAAAAATAGTCAACGTTTGCATACAGTATATTTTGCCAGCAGGGCCAGGATGTTTTCTCCAAGTTTATGTGAGAGATGATTGTGTAGTTTCCTTTCATGTTCTCCCCTCTGTGTCATCTTTTTTTGTTAAGTTTTCTGAGAGTGTCTTTGAACCACAGGCATTTTCTCCCAGCGGTGTTCATGAGCCCTGCCAGATCCATCATCATCCCTCTCCTTCTGTCTATCCCTCTATAGCTCCTATACTGTCTGTAAACTCACGCACACAACAATATATACACATGTAGACAGTCTCCTGTTGTGCTTGCTCTCTCCACTCCACCATCAATCCTGTCACTGCCTTTATACCATCTATGAAAGACGCCACTTACATGTGACAAACAGGAGCATGTTTACACACACACACACACACACACACACACACACACACACACACACACACACACACACACACACACACACACACACACACACAAACACAAACACACAAAAATACATAGCAGTTAGATA
>JAVQJD010024292.1:0-12054 GCA_036023655.1 Nannoperca australis | reverse complement strand
GCGGAGAGACAGAGAGAGAGTGTGTGTGTGTGTGTGTGTGTGTGTGTGTGTGTGTGTGTGTGTGTGTGTGTGTGTGTGTGTGTGTGTGTAGACCTACCCTCAGCCTGACCCATCTGGTTCTTGTGGGTTCCGTTGGACTGCGGCTGCGTTGTCATGCCATCGCTGAGGAGACACATGAGCACACACCATTTGCTTTGGCAATAGATGGAGTAATAATAAAGCAATAACAGTAAAAGTATAATTTCTTTGGTTTCACATGCTGCCGAGTGCCACGACCTGGTGGTAACCCAACAGAAAGCGTTACGAACAGTAGGTTTAGTGGTTTCCAACATGGAGTCTACGGACCACCAAGAGTCCTTAATGGACTAACAGTGAGTCCCTGGAAAATGTTGTAAATCAATGAGCAGGTATTCCTCGAGGATCTTTGCATCAGTGTGCAGTACGTTTTGTCAGGTATTTCATTTGCTGGATTGGCCAATGACGGAAATTCCTGTGTGATTATTTTATCCACTAACAAGTTCTTACAATCACATGTTTAATCCCCAAAAATGTTACATGTTATGTAAGTCAGTACAAAAAACCTTTAGGTTTCGTAGGGGTGTGTGTGTGTGTGTGTGTGTGTGTTACCTGGCAGGTGTGGGCTCTAGCGGTCGGTCCAGCTGAACAGAGCAGAGCGGTTCAGTGAGGACCTTGGCGGACAGGGAGAACCTCTCATACTCTGAGGGAGAGATCAGGTAAAAACCTGTGTGGAAAAAAAACAAACAAACGGACAATTATAACTTTGAACTTGTGACTCATTGGGAAAAATGTTCTACTGTAAAAAAAACAACTGCCCACAGTGAAGTCTGTAGATTGTCTGGGTGGACATAACTCTGGAAAAACTGGCTGGTGTAATTATTTCTGTCTCAAGAACAACAAACAGATTTCCGTTCCCCCACACTGTATCAGTATCTCAGTGCACTGGCAAATAAAACCATAAGTATCTGCTATCTGCAGTCTCTCCCTTGCCGTCACTTTCAGTGCCTGACTCATGCGTGTTTAAAAAAAAATAATAATAAAGCGTGTTTTCCCTCACCCTGCCCGTTCTTGGTGAAGACGCAGGATGCAATGCCGCTGATGTCTTCTTTACGGATACAGTCGTAGCGCACCTACAGACACACCAAACAGGCATTAATTACCAGTACATCATGAAAGTTCAGTAATCTACAAATCACGCTGCACAGTGACCGTAAATACTCCTAAAACGCACACACAAAATCTCTTAATGTCAAAATGAGACTTGCAGAATTGGACTTAGACTCACGTGCACACAATCGCCCAAAAACCCTACCTGTGGTCGCAGGCCAGGTATGTTAAAGAGGTGCATATCGCCCAGGTTGGTCAGACAGACCAGTGTGTGTTCGCTGTAGTCTTCCTGAGCTGTGGAGCTGAAGACCTCCAGGGCCACCTTCCTCACCCGACAGCCTTCGTGCGCCGTCAGCTTGAACTTGGTCTTAGCGCTCACCTTGGGGAGAGAGAATACCTGAAGAGAGAGCAGAGTGGAAAGACTTGGATTTAGAACTATAACATCATCAGACTTTGACTGTCTCTTGAGACCAGTCTCAGCTTTTTAAAAAAATGTTTTTTAAATGTGGTCATTTGTCAGCAAAGCAAAGGATCTGAAGGTTCTAGAAATGAAAAGGAAAGACAAACACAAACAGGTGTGCCCTCCAGCCTATACCTTTAGCTGTTCCTCTGAGGCGATGAGGACAGAGTGAGCGTTGGTCATGTCCGGAGCGATGGCGAGGTCCTGGGAGGCTTCATATGGGTCCGGTAACGGTTTCCCCCGGCCGTCCAACACAGAGATCGACACCACGGGGGCCCGGTGCATCAGCTGGATCTCTTTACCCAACACTGCCTCCACACACACACCGCTCTCGCCCGCTCCACCGCGCTCACAAGTGCGCCCCGAGCCCACGCCGGGCACCTCCAGAGCGTAGGCATACACACTGCCCGAGTTGGTGCCCGCCCATAGTGTGGGGCCATGGTGTGTCCCTGGAAGATATGGAAGCACAGCACAGTTAGTGATGTAGAAATGACATGTTTCTTTTAAGCTGTGATCTGATACAGTTCAATTCTACTTCTCCCCCGCACAATTCTGGGATTTTCCTAATTACAGAAGTCAATTATATATTAAAACAAATGCTGAATCAGGGCAGTATTGTTATAGTCAGAATTCATACATAGACAAGTAAGTAAACACACCATCACGCAGAAAGGTGTCCGCGAAGCAGAGACATCGGACCACTCCGGACAGCGAGTCGTCTGCTGACCGGGGTTCAATCCTTCGCTGTACCGGAGCCACATCCTCCTGCTCTGCTAGAGCAGCGTTGGCCTCCTGGACCTGAACACAGTCACAAAATGTAGACCTTAATTCAGTCTGTATGTTCTGTATGTACGTATCTTAATGCCAAAAAGAGACGGTCGGTTACCTTGCTGGTGGGTGTGGTGATGGTGCGTTTCTTCCCCGACACCCTGCTCTTGCGGATGCGCCTGAAGCTCTGTCGTAAGGACTTTTTCAAGGACTTGACTCTGGACAGGGGGCCCTCCATCGCCAAGGAGTCATTAGGGTGCAGGGTACACCTAGGAGGTTAGGAAGAGCAGCAGGGTGATGCTTTTTGGATCATAATACAGCAAATCTGTCAGCAAGAAATGCAATGCACGTTGTTTTCAGCCTGCATTAGCATCATCAAATTGTGACTTGTAGAGTGTGTGTGTGTGTGTTATGTACTAAATGTGTAATTTAATCAGAACAGAAGGAAAGAAATTCAGAAAAAGACAGAGTGTGTGTGTGTGTGTGTGTCTGTCAAGTCAAATTTATTTATAGAGCACATTTAAAAACAACAACAGTTGACCAAAGTGCTGTACACAACAAATAGAATAAATACAAGTAATCAGAAGCACAGAGTAAAAATAAAATAAAATAAAAAAATAAAATAAAATCCAATAAATAATACTTATTATTTAGTATTAATAAGAGTGTCACTCTTTATTGGTCGCCGTGTAACAATAAACGTAAACATGGGTCGTAATAGAGTGCTGCAGGAATGACGTATTTTTGCAGTTAGCATCGCCCTGCTTCCCTTTTTCATTGCATTTTGATTATTGCAGAAAATAAGCTCTTTTATGATTTTCTTAGGCTATTAACTACGCTACGGTCACATGACCTCAATGTCACCACCACTAGCTTTTTTTGCGTGCGTACCCCTGTTTGAGTTAGAATAATGTGCAAGACTGCCAGCATAAACACAACGAGTGAGCAGATGAGTTCCTGTGTTGGGAGTGATGATTTTTTATGTTCCCGACAACCTCTCATTTAGTCTCATTTAGCCACTTGTCGTTGTAAAAGTTTCAAAATGTACAAGTGGGGTCTTAACTGATGCATGAATATGTGACTTTGAGACGAGGGAACCTGAAGTGCAGACATGCTAACTCATTTCCAGGTTTTAGGACACGTTCCTGCAGGACTCTATAAGCTGCTTACACAGATGACTGATACGGGCGCTTTTTGAGAAGGACAGTGTCAAATTTCTAATTGGATTGATCAATACCTTCTTTTAGCTGATGTTCAGTGGAGGTTGAGTTTCAAATATTTAGCAGTAGATGTTATTAAAACACCTTACAGACGCACTCTGCACTGCTTCTCTAAATACAGCTCCCCGGGTCAGCGAAACTGCAGGAAAAATCACTGCGTGATCCAGGGAAGCTTTGCTGTGACAACACTCCTGTCTAGTTCCTGTCTGAGATTTATCAGAGGTTTCACAAAATCAATGCAGCTCGCTGTAAGAAAGATCACAGCAAACACTAGAGACCCATCAGCGGTAATAGCCATCTCGACACGGACGGGGGGAAGAAAATATGTTTGTCAGAAGTGGTGAATTACAGAGAAACACGAGACAATGAGTTGAAATGTACAACGTGTATTTTTATGACACTTCTCTCAATATATTAAAGGTCTTAAATGTGCAAAAAGCTCTTGGATTTCACACCCAGCTTAAGATTGCCTTTGTGCATCTATATGTTGCACACGTGTGATTAAAATGTGTGTAATGTGTCCTGGACTTCCTGCCAGCCCAAACACAAGCACACACATCCATCACACAGCACACCTATGGGTCTGTGGCTGCATGCCACACACACCCACTCCCCCACACACAGGCAGGCGGAGGATTATTGAGGTAGTATCAAACAGGAATAATAAAGCAGGTTCTTAAGATTTTAATAAGAATAAAATGAAACAGTAACCACCGAGGGGCCAGCAGGGTTAATCCCTTCTATATTACTGAAAATAAAAAAAGGATAAAAACAGACAGGAGGGCAGAGCTGGAGCCGGAGGAGAGAGAGAGAGACAGGGAGAGAAGAAGGAGGAGAAGGAGGAGAAGGAGGAGAGGGGGCTGTGGAGATGAAATATAAGAATAGTGGTCGGCTAGTATCAAAAGTAGAGCCAGTTCAAAGGGATTGAAATGAACAAGCAGGTTTAAAATAGCACAAACAAGCTTATAATTTCCTGCTCTTCCCTCCATTTAATTTTCTGACAAAAACACACACTCACACACACACACACACACACACACAAAGATGACACTGTTTGACTGTGTTTAGACTTGATGAAAGCTCAGTTCATTCCCTATGCGTTCAAACACCCGTGTCGGTTCAGCAGCATATTTCCAATGTCAAAGCACGTGCGCCGGCAGCAGATGGCATGAAGCAGTTGGCAAGAGTGAGCGAGCGTGAATATCTGTTTACTAATAACCCTTTAATTACTTCAGATGGGCAATGGGATCAAACATCCAGACCCACACAGGAATTAGCCTTAAATGAGACTGGACTGAAAATCTAGGCTAACCCTTATGTTGCCATAAAGACCTTTGCTGTGAGAACTGGCACTCCGAAAAACCCTCAGAAAACGTAGAGATACTTTGAATATTCTCTTTTCCACTTAGAGGTCTTTATTTATAATCAAACACCACAGCAGATGCTTTTAAATAAATCTAAGAAGGAGAAAGCTTCACATATGGCTACATTTAATTATTCTTTTCTCTCGGTTTTTCAATTCATTCTTTCATTATTTAATCTATAAAATGTCAGTACATAGTGGAAAATGCCCATCACAACTTCCCAGAGACCAAGGTGACGTTTTAAAATAAAACACAAATTATATATAAAAAGAAAAAAGAGCAGTAATCCTCACATTTCAGAGAATCCAGATAAAGTTTGACCTTTTGACTTCAGACTTCAGTTAGACTGCAACTAACAATTATTTTAATTATCGATCCATCTGCCAGTTATTTTCTTGGTTAATCAATGAATCATTTGGTCTATAAAATGTCATAATATAGTGAATCATGCTCTTCTAAAGCTAAAGGTGACATGTTAAAATTGCTTACTTTGTCTGACAAACAGCCCAGAACCAAAGATATCCAGCGTACCACCACACGAGACAAAGTGAAGCAGCAAATTCTCACAACTGAGAAGCTGGAAGTGAATTTTTTGGGTAGTTTTTTCTGAAAAAAGACAAATAACTGAAATTGCTGTTTGATTCTGCTTGTCAGTTACAAACAGACAGGACACCTTTCTCTTGAACTGATACTGGATGTTTAGGACAAATACCGATTTCTATTTTTATATATTTTATTATACGGGCCGTTTATTTTAAAAATAAAACACAACAAAAACAATAGGGATTTCTTTTGTTGGGTTGTATTTGGTTATTGTGAGGAAGAAATGTACTGATCGGGACATTTGAAGAATTGACTCATCAGGGCTCTCTGGTGGACAAACAGTGTCATGTTTCTAAATTACATTTCTGCAAAGGGTCCAATTGGCATGTCTGCACTACAGTTGTGTGTTACTTACTGGCCGACATGCACACAAATATCAAAACATCTGCGATATTTGAACAACATTCGATTGATTGATTGGATCCCTCTGCAAGCTGCATCTCTAAAAACTTTACATCCCATTTATCTACACATCTCTGCGATTAGTGCACATTTAGGGTTACGGTTAACTTATCATTAAGTGTGTATAACTCCCTCCAAGTATGTGCTTCCTGGAACAAGGAGACATTTTTTATATTTTGCACACTTAATGCATATGCCACCACTCATATGCGACGTAGTTGAGTGTTATGAGGATGCTCCTGGGGAGAAAATCCCTGCTGTGTGTAAATGTCACGAAAAAATTCCTTAATCTGCCAGAATAACGTTAACCTTCTCCATTTTGTTCCACTGAACCCACCTCTCGGGCAAATGTGTTACAAAGACGTGTGCTGTTCCCCCCAGCCTGCGCCTCGTCTTTCCTTTACGCCTTTCATTATGTGAACGGAGAGTGAATGCAGTTTGCTGGCTGCCCTTTTCCTGTGCGTGTGCATTGAGAAAGCATACATTTTAATGACGGGACCTTTACTTTTAAATAACAGTGAGGAGGGAAGAAAATAAATTGCTGTTCAAAAGGAGATAATACTCTTGGCATTGTGGGATTGGGCAGCTGTGTGGTGACGACCCCTACGCTGAGACCAACCTGTATAAATTAAGATATAAATAGCCTCATCTAGAGTAGTATTACCAGGGGTGTGCTTGAGTGCTCACTCACATGCTTAATATATGCATGTAGGTGTGTGTTTGTGTGTGTGCGCCCTCATGACGGAGGCAGAGAGAAAAAGAGCATGCATATGTCCAATGTACAATCTGGTTGGATGACAATTGTGTGTGTGCGTGGGGAGGGGGGGGACGTGTGCACACACATACTTGTGACAGAGTGCTGGGGAAACCTAAATCCCACTCAAGTGTAAGGCAAACAGTGGTGGCAGTGTGTGGTTATTGTATTTTCTTTGCCTGGATCACAGTAAACACCCCCAGGCCTGCGCTGCCTGCCTGCCTGTCACCACGGCCATCCTGCCATCAGCGGCCAGCTTCATGCTGCAGCCAGAGCCCTGGCGCAGGCCCCACAAGGAAATTAAAAGGGGATTAAGGCTGGCTGACACTTTGTGGCCGATTACTCATTTATTTTTTGTGTGTGAGAAGCGTAGGGTGGCAGGGTGGGGTGGCATCTTGTCTTGGCTGGGAGGAGCTGGGTACGGCCTGGGGGCCGGAGACAAGCCGAGTCTAGTGTGATCATTTACAGAGCGCTACAGGAATGGGTCCCGAATCTTGGAAATGAGTTAGCATTTTTGCACTTCTGTTTTCCCTCATCTCGAAGTCAATGATATTCTTGAATGGATTTTTGGTTAGATGCCTGAAATAAGGTCTGTGGTTAACACAAGCTTAAGAGATTTGTGATTGTTGAAGCTTTTACTGGTCTAAAAAAAGGCGGTGGCTAACGTGTGGCTGAATGAGACTACATAGTTTGTCGTGGACATTAAATGTCATCACGCCAAACACAGAAACTAATCGACTCACTCGGCTGCCTTTGCAGCCTCGTAGTGTTTCTACTTGTGCTCTTGCAAAGTATTCCAACTGAAACGTTCGAAAAGGCTTTCGTAGACGAGGTAGGTGAGGGAACCAAGGTGATGCTAACGTATAGGTTGGCCCACAAAATGACTTCATCCTTGCAGCACTCTGTAAATACATCCCAGAGTGACGTCAGCATCCTTACTTACATACCAGGGCTAGGCCTTGTTACAAATGTTTTTGATACTATTCCCAATAAGATACCTGGGTTTTGGTATCAGTTTTTCAATATGAGAAATATAAAACGTTTTTAATGTTGTTAAATGTTAAATGATGTCTAAAAACACAAACAGCCAGAGGAAAACTATCTGAATAAAATATCCAAAATGTTGACTTAAATCAGGAACGATCTTTTCAAAGAATTAGGGAATAAAGAATAAATATCTGGCCAGACATGCAATGCCATCAGTCAGTACTTGACAATTTTGAATACACATTTCGGTAAGAATGAAATAAATACTGAGGCTCAATACCCAGACCCATTCTATGTAGAATTACCAGCCCTTACAAGTCTGATGAGACATCTTGTTGTTTTCAATCATGGTTCTATGCACTTGTAAAGCTCTTATTTTGGAAGTCGCTTTGGATAAAAGCATCTGCTAAATGCCTAAATGTAATGTAATGTAATATAGCCTCTCCTTTTGGCTGCAGGTATGGTGTAGTAGCTTAACACAGATCACAAAAACTTTTTGGAAGACAGGGCACGTGAAATGGGAATTTTGCTTCAGTTAAATAATTGCGAGTCAGACGTTAGGTTATGTGTGTGACAGCTTATTTAGCTGATGGCTGTCACTGAACTGTAAAACAGCAATTAAATGAGTGTGGGATTCATCATGTTCATGTCACGGCCTTGTCTCCTGGCATCGCTCTCAGACACAGAATACCTCCTCTGACAGACAGTCAATCAGAAGCAGTCAGACAGTAGAACTAGTACTTCTCTATTAAATAGTAACACTATGGGAGAACAAGAAGATTTGTTACGTTTATTGTCTCATCACTGTGTCTCATTTTACTGGTAGGCTGTAATGTTCATTTACAAGAGTGTTCAGCAGCGGAGGGGGCCTGAGAGCCAACATGTCTGCACCACCAAACAAGGAAAAGTTTAAATTTGTAGAATGTGCTGTTCATGATTCTAAACCAAAGAAAAGAAAGTCAAAATTGTTTTCACTGAAACAGAACAGAAGCACAGTATAAAAGCTACCTATACACACTTTTTTCCTCAGTGACCATACATTTTTCTGATTCTTAAAAGTGATCATTTAAACACTGTTCCAATAAAAATAAATATTTTCACTTGACAACCTCTCAATGCTCATAATGTAATGGACAGGACCAACATAATGTTCAGTTTCCAGGTGGTAAGACACCACACCTCAGTTGGGCGCATTAGAATTCATTTCCTCCTAGACTGAACATGTGGCTGATGATTTTTAAATGAGTTTTGATCTCATTGGCCCATTTTGTGTGGCTATAATTAATATTTTTATATTAACAACTGATCACATGGCTGGGTGTGATGTCAAAGTGGTCGCTCAGAGTGATAAACCTGCAGAGAACTCTAGAGTTCCTCTAGGCTCTACAGAACATTTTAGCATCTTTTAGCTCAATGTTTTGGTTTTACAAAACAGTATTTATGAATATCTGCCACTGAATCTACTCTAAAATTCACAAATGTTTTTTTTGTTTTTTTCAGGGCCTGAGTTGGCTAAATAAGGGGTTTTGGAGCCTTGATCTCTGTGTAATATTAGGAAGGTCTTCCTTCTAGTTTGTGTTGTTGTGAATTAAAAATAAGATCAGCTCATTGGAGCTCTCCAGCCCAAATATGGCTGCTTCCTCAAGCCTTTTGTTATTGGGATGCTGTATCTTAATATTTGTGTGTGTGAGAATGTGTTTGTGTTTGTGTGTGTCTGTGTGTGTGTGTTGAGAGAGCGGAGGTGTGAGAATAGGGGAATGACAGCAGATGAGTGTTTTGTTTGGAAAGAGCTTTGGCCTTCCACAGAATAAGATATCGTTGTTTTGTCTACATGCCAAGTCGCTGTGTGTGTGTGTGTGTGTGTGTGTGTGTGTTATGTCAGTCCTGAGCTGCCACCCAGTAGAATAATGACAAGACAAACAACAGGTCAATTCAGTCTCTCTCACTACCTGTATGTTTATGTGTTGAAAGCTCTCTCCCTCTCTGAGCTCCCTGACAGATGTGACATTACTGAACAGCAGAGCCAACAGTCCCTCTGTGTGTGTGTGTGTGTGTGTGTGTGTGTGTGTGTGTGTGTGTGTGTGTGTGTGTGTGTGACTAATGACAGCAAACAGAGAAAAACAGCATGTGCAGCATGGGATGGCCTGGGTGAGGAGGACAGGGGGAGGAGAGAAATGATTCATGTGTTGAGGAGGAGGAGGAAGACAGGCGGACTCAACAGCTTCTTGAACTGACGCTGACCTTAGAATAACCCATCTGATCTCTCTCTGACCCCAGAGCCCTCTCCAGGGTCCCTGCAATGGGCAGGCTGATGAATGGACTAGAGAGCCTTATAAAAGGATTTAAAATGGTTACTTTTCTTTAGTAGACACTGACAGATGAGTAGAAAAAAAATTTCTGCATGTCCTTAAAGTGGCTAAGCAGTATTATTACCCTTTCCATTGCAGTTAAAAACAAGCTAAAAACAACTAAAGTTTCTACATGTGAGTTTCGTTTTTTACGTATTAAAACATAAAAATGATAGAAAACCAGGGCTACCAATGTGTGAATAAAATAATTTTGAGAACCTCCTCGAAAACAAGACAGCTCATGTCAGCCAGGTGTCATAAATAAAATAAGTTTTTTCCATTTGTGTACACATGCTATATTTTAATTTAATAATCTACACATTTTTATATTTGATGTATATAAACATCAGACAAAGACAAAAATGAGAAATTATTATTTACATATAACACTGCTGTCATGATAATAAAATGTAATATAAACACTTGAAATTAGCAGAAAAAGCACAAAGTAAAGTCAAAAATGAAATTGACATCTTACTTTGAATAACTTTATATCCTGACCAGTGAAAGTAGTTCATAGTCATTTGTATTTGCTAGATTAAAGTTAAGCTAGTTTTATAAAATTATTTAATTTTCATATTTGCAGCTCTGGACTTCCATACCAGGCAGATTGATCAGTGATATTCTGGACAGCCCTCTACAAAACCTGGATTTTCCTTTTAGGAAGGAGGCACAGGATGAAGAGAGAGAAAGTGACAAACAAACACCGTCACCCTGTTTAACATTTGATGCTAGGCCAAAGTACTTCACTGAGGCCCCTGACAAATACTAACTCAGGGGGGTTTCTCCTTTTGAAAGCTACCAGGGAAATTAGACCCAGTTCAAAAGGTTCTGGGTGTCTCATCCATTTATAAGGGGATGATTTATTGTCCGAGTGCTCTTTCTTTAAGCGAGGGCTGGAGGAGGAATGGTAAACATTGACATAAATCTCAAGGGATTTTCCCATTTGCAAATTGTGGCTCTCTCACTTTAGCCCTCTCTCATACCGTCTCTCCTCCCTCATTCCCCTGAGAATTAACACAGATGTCTTGTAAACAAACCCACGTGTCGCCTACAGCAACAGACATGCAAAGAGGCAAAAACTCTCTGCTCCCATTCTGGGATTCATTATAAAAGGGATGTGATGACATTTGGAATGACACTCAGTTTTCTTTAGTAGTCATTTGTCACTGTGGTAAGAATGGAGTTTACTTTACTACTTCTAAAATGGCCTGTTCACATAACAGCCCTTCTGACTGAAATCAACCATTTCCTGTTCTCAATCTCTCACACTGTACAGTCTCTTTTTTAAGTTACTTATTCTTTGGATAGATGGGCAGCAGTGTCTTTGGTTTCATTGTGGAATGTCAATAAATACATTGCAAAGCTGCATCCAGACTGAATGCAACATGGCTGGGAAACTGAGGGAGTTCTTCATAAGTTCTCAAAGCAGTCACAGGTTGAGCTGTTACACACACACACACACACACACACACACACACACACAAAATCTGTGCTTACATTGCTAGCTAGCTACATCTAATTGCTGTACAGTTAAAACAATGGCTGTGTAAATAAACAGACTGCAAAAACACTACAATTTGCACAAATAATGCAAACACATTAGGTTAGCTCTCTGAATGTACTTTAAAGCCACTTCAGTGTTTTAGTTTTACAACCCCCAACCTTACAGTTTTGGTTCACTCTCACTGCTCTTATCAACATTGTTTCCATCAACAGAAGACATTACCTACCTGCTCAGCACCATGCGGCAGAAAGACAAAGTGAAAGTAGCTCAGCATCAAGCAGCTAAAGATCAAGATACAGTCAGGTCCATAAGTATTGGGACATCGACACAGTTCTCATCTTTTTGGCTCTATACACCACCACAATGGATTTGAAATGAAAGGAACAAGATGTGCTTAAACTGCAGACTTTCAGCTTTAATTTGAGGGTATTTACATCCAAACCAGGTGAACAGTTTCTATATGTGCCTCCCACTTTTTAAGGGACCAAAAGTAATGGGACAATCCACTCAAGAGCT
>JAVQJD010024286.1:0-12707 GCA_036023655.1 Nannoperca australis | reverse complement strand
GCATCCTGACAGCCTGGTGAAGGAAGCTGTCCTTCAGTCTGCTGGTCCCGGCTCGCAGGCTCTGTTCATTCATCAGTTCATTAAGGAATACTTACACTGGTAAAAGGGCTCTTAAATGTACCTTGTTTTGGAAAAGAGATGAATGATTTCATTAAATCTCACTCGATTACATGAGAGGCAGACCCATTATTAGATGAAAGCTGGCTTCGGCTTTTTTCCAAGAACACTTTTCTCATTTTGATAACTAAACTTTTCTATTCACAAATGTTAGTGACATACATTTCCGCCATCCACATGGCAACAGAAAGTAATATGAGAAATATCGTCCAACTTGGGGTAGAAGTGCAAACATGAGATCAAAACTGCTCATGAACAAATCGATTAACTGAAGCTCATTCTGACTTGTGCTTCCCTCACAGGGCCACATGGATGAGGACGTCCAGGCCGCATTACTGCAGATCATCCGCATGAGACAGGAGTTTGTGTGTTAAAGCTTCCTCCGACAAAACAAAATGCTACCTGCTGACTCAAATTCACCATTCTCACATCTCCCACTGCAGAGTTTCCCTGCTGTGGTCCCTGTGGGTGCCCAGTGTTTGTGTGTTTGTGTGTTTGTAGGTGTGTGTGTGTGTGTGTGTGTGTGTGTTTGTCATTCAGCAAAATTTCTCCAAACAGTCTGCTCTGAAATCCATTTTTGTTGTAGTATTGGCTGCACTTTGGTTCCCAAATGTCTTTGTTGTGGGTAAAAGTTAATAAAACTGTAGATTTTAGGTACAAATGTGTTCTAACTTTAGTAGAAATGCAGCAAATGACAACTCAATTTACTTAAAAAAGCTATTTTATCACTTCCTGTGTCTGAAATCAGCATAAACAGGAACATTTTTAAATTTCTTTTACTGTGCAACATGTGAAAATCTGTCAAATCTGTGCGTTTTTATGCAGCTTTAACCCTTTATACTCCCATATTGATATTTGAAATGTAGGTCCCTTTCCTACATTACTCACTCTTGAAATGCTGAAATATAAAATGGACATGAATGCAAAGACCACTTTTCACATTCCCACTTGACAGTCGGCTCTCATACATATGTTTTAGTGTTTAACGGCAATGCTTGGTAGAAAATAAAAAGGACAGGTTCACAAATTTTTCAAGTCTGTCTTTAATCAATAGTCAGGACTGGCAGTGAAAAGTGAAGAGAGCCCTTCCTGACAGGATTCAGATGTAAGAGATGGGGCTTCTGTGAAAAAATGCATTTCAACTTTAACCATAGATGATATGAGGCTTCAGCTGTATGAATTAGTCTTATAAAGGTTACTGTGTTTTCAGTATGAAATGTATTCTCCAGGCAGTGTTTCCTTGCTGAGCTGCAGGGACATCACTAACAAAAAAAGAGTACATTTTGCACTTAAATCTTTGCACTTTGGAAGTTACCCTCATGATTTGACTAACCTTGGCTGCTGAGGCCTTGTATTACCTTCAGCTGATTTTAAAAATGTGTATTTCCATAGAAAGAGGACAAACGGAGGATTTTGTCGCTCATCTCTTAAATTGTAATAACAATATTAGGGGATCCCTTCACATCCAGTGTGGACAGAACAAGTGATTGCAGCATCCAATAGCTCTCTCAATCTACATTTGGGCGTCTGAGAATCGTTTTGAGACAGACTTGAAAGAATGTGAACCTGTCCTTTAACCTTGTTCATGTGATTTGAAACACTTCAGCTACTTTCTTGAGATTTTGCGGCACAGTCATCATCTTCATCTTCTTCTGGAGGTCCAAACTAGCACATGGGTTTTCAAAATAAATCCAAATACCAAAGACCTGGAGAGGGTAAAATCCTCCAAATCTAAAACTACTCGCCATTTTGGCATATGGTAGATAGTAATGTGACAGATTTGGGAGAGCTCTCAGTTGTGTCACTCACACAGTCTGGACATGGTTTGTGCTGGATTTGAGTCATGGGGCTGTGGAGTGAAGATCTCTTGCTGTGTCCTACAGTTTGCAGTGGCACGTTGTCCTTTTTGTTGAAACCAGAGTGTCCTCTAGTGGTGAGACTTGGCAGGCCAAGTTGATAGAAATTGTAATAATCAGTGTGGCTCAGGGGTAGGCAGTCATTGTTTTTGAGAGCTGTAATATCTGCATGTGGTACTCAAATGTATTATAAATGTTACAGATAAAGAATATGAAATGTGAATGTAAATCTAAATTGACAGAGCTTTATCTACTGATATCTGTTGCCTTGTATTACTACATTTAAACTCTTTAAAGACAGCAAATGTCCCAGCTGAAGCTTGCCTTAATATAAAACCTAATTCATGCAGTAGTGAACTTTGCAGCTCTCCTAGAGCAAGGGCTACGTAGCCCTGAGCCAGCTCTTTGTGACTCTTGATGGTGTCGTGTAGTGGTGTTGTGATTGTTGAGCGAGTCTCTTATGCCTTTACACTGACATATTTTTCATAGCTTTGTACTACTTTAATTACTGTACTACAGTGTAACAATTCTGATATTCAGCAGGTCTGGAAGTAGAACGGCACAAAACACGTTCAGGGTAACATTTACCGTAGGATGCCATTTGATAACGATAGAACAGATAGAACAAGCCTTTATGTGGATAGAAAACCTCTTAATGAGTAGCTATTTGAAGCACTCTTTCCTTTACCTTCCAGCTAACACACCTTACAGAGTAAAACTTTCTTGTTCTCTGTTTTTATATTTTGGCAAAAAACTCTCAACATATAGTAAAGAAAACAATACTTCTTGCATTTTGTTATGTAGATGTTGAGGGTTAACACTCGATTGTTTAGATAATACTCTACCATTAATATAGACTCTACATTGAATCCACTTAAATCTCTAAACTATACTGTGTACCACTCTGTTGAAACTGGTTGTTTTCTTTAGCAATAATATTTGTGTTTGTGAATCAATAATACAAAATCAATAAAAGTGCCTAACATAGAAAACTATTTGATGGATTGCAGTGACATTTTGTACTCGTGGTCCCCAAAGGATGAATCCTACTGACTTTAGTGACCTCCTGACTTTTTCCTCTAGTGCCACCAACTGGTCAAAGTTTTCACTTATGCTGTGAAAGATCTCTATATCTACATGTTGGATTGGCACAAAAGTTTGTGAACACATTCGTGTTAACGTTAACATTTAGCTCAAAGTACAGTCTCACACAGCTGCTGGCATGGCTGTGGACTCTTAATCTTGTTACATTAAAGGCCCTAAAAACCAATTTTCTCAATAAGAAACCTACTATGAGCAGTGAGGTTCTACATGAAAACATAATTTTCTGCCAATGTCGGAAAAGTTTTAATTATTTCACGAAAAATGTTCTATATTTTTGTTTTTGTGTGTGATTTTTTGGTGATAGTTTGAAGGGGGGCGGGGCCTCGTTAGTCAAATGTGATAACTTCTGTGCACCAATCAGGATTATCAATATTTAAATCAAATATGTTGTGAACAGTTGTGGGGTTGTTATTTGTTAATGTTGCCAGACTGCCTGTCAATCAAATCTGATCAATCGACACCCACACAATCTCATGAAGGAGATTAGCTGAGTTTGTTTTCCTGAACTTTTTAATGATGATTTTTGCTCATTTAGTCAGGAATATTTAATGTTACTGAGTTTTCAGGAGCTTTAAGTCATACAGTATGTGTGTGCTTCTGGCTCCACACACTCCCTTGTGGGAACAGTTCATGTGGTTTCACTTTAAGTACAATCAACCCAGGAATGAGAGCGAGTAGCTCTTTGGCACACAATGCTCACTTTTATCTCTGAGCCTGTGCCTCTATTGATTTGTCTGTTGGTCTTTTTCTCTTCACAAGATTTATTTTTCATTAAAGCTTTTTTCCCTGGGATGCTTAGAACAGAGATCATGGCTATTTCTGTTATCTCATTTCAGATAAATTCATGGCATGAGCACGGGAATGTTCCATTAAAAAAGTACAATGCGGTAAAATTGGCCTCTTCTTTTGAATCAAGGTTGGTAATACTACAGACTCGCACACAAAAACAACATGGATACAAGCTTAAACCAGAACTTGAAGTTTATGAGTTAATCCATCCCTTATCCCATCCTCTGTTCACACACACACAAACACACAATGTGCACACACCCTCTAATTGGTACAAGACTTGTCCTGGGTTTGATTTCTTTGAGAAAAGCTTGCTGGTTTCAAGTGGCAGCCGTCCTTCCTCTCTACTCCTCCTCCTTCCTTGGTTTTATGATTCTCTTTCTTGCGGTCTGCACTGAATAAGCTGTTCTAAGCAATTGTGGCAAATACAATTCAATCTGTTGGTAGATCTCTCTTTAATCTCATTTCCAGGGTCCTAATCAGTCCCATACGTCCACTTGCTGCCATTTGGTTTACCATTGTAACCCCTTTCCCGGCCGCAAAGAATCCCATCTTTATAAAAATTCGTCATCCCAAGAAGGATCAGAGACTTTATTTACGTTGAAATAAGCCCCGGCCGTCCACTGCATGCATCATAAGTGGTAAACTGGCTAAGGAAGCAGGCGGGTGGTTATATACACATAGGATACATGCCCACATCTTTGCCTCCAGTCCTCTGAGCTGTCACGAACGTTTTTTATCTCACACGGCAGTGTGCCACCTCTGCGGCACCCACAAAAGGCTTCATACTACTTTTTAACATATGCAGTAGTGCTCCTCAAGACCTGTATACAGACTTTGATGTGTAAAACCAGTATTCCGCTTAAAGTACAATGCACACAGCAAACTATGATGGCAGTTTCATTCATTTTTGCACTAAAAACCAACTTCTTTTTCCTTTCTTATATATTTGAATACTACCTTGAGTTTCTGTGTGTCAGTTTATATAAACTATATTTAGGAAAATGCACCATGTGAGCACAGTATAACTGAAAGGACCCAGGTGAAATTGTATTGTACAAAATGTGTAAGTAAAGTGATCAAATTACCTTAAAGGACACCCGGGCAGTCATCCAGCCATGCTGTCTTGTCATTTATTTTATTTTCCTCCTTCCCCCCCACTGCTTCCTTCCTTCCTGCTGTTTTACCTTTCGTCTGTCATCCTTCCTTCCTGGTTAACTTCACAGGTCGGGTCAGGCAAGGGGTCTGTGCCGTATTTGTCTCCCTGGTGTAATTGCTCACTATTTCTGTCTCTAATAGGCCATTACTCAAGCAGTGCCGGCCAGCCAGCTTGTGAGGCTAGTCAGGCTACACTGGGGGCAGTGAACACGAGGCCAGGGGCCCCCTCTTTTTTCATTAGTCCCCTGAGGAATCGGACTACTCTTGGCTCCTGGCCGAGACAGGCGGGGCCCCTTTAATGTTTTTGCGGAGCTCCAAAGCACTTTGTTGCCTCAATAAAGTTCATTTATGGGATAATAAGGCTCTGGAGGACACATGGTGCTGATTTGAGTTGAATGGTTTCAGCATGGCTCACATTCCCAAAACCAAGCTCCATCTCTTCCATCTCTTTCTTTTATCTCATCTTGTTTCTTTTTCTTTCCCCACTTCTCACCTTTCTCTTGCTCCTCACCTCACATCTCACTGTGCTCTTTATCTGCCGTCATTTATTATTCTTTCTAACACTTTGGCAGTGTAACTGTGATCCTGGGTTGACCTGGGATTTGCACACCTGGGAATGAGTTGCAGCGAGGGGGAGGAGGCCTTCTCATTTCCCAGGATTTATTCCAGAGCTTTCCAGAGAGGGGGAAGGTAGGGGTGGTATATGAAGGAAGAGAGGCAATCAGAGGAATGAAAACCCTCAAGCCCCAGACCCTGGCAGGAGGATCGAGCTTTACATGCCAAGACTACCCCAGACGTTTGCTGTATCAAAGGTGTGGAAGTACATGTATTGGAGATATACGTTAAAGCAGATTCCACACACACAGAAACAGGCTCAACCTCCACTTCATTTTTATCCCTTTGGATGTTACACGTGAAGCTTACGTGAGTGTTGGCCATCTTTCCCTAAAACCAACTAAGGACATTGTACACCAGCGTATGCTAAACGGTTTCATCTGAGTTCAGTGTTTTTCTTTTTCCCTCATTAGTAGTTGGTTAACCACTAATGCTTAGTGTATCTGCTCAGCTTTTCTTCCTCCCTTCATTGACTTAGCAAGAAACAGATGGGCCCAAACCGCCACATTGCCCTCTCCCTTCTGACAATCATCCTTCCTAGCACTTCTTTTACAATAAGCTCTCGCTCTCAAACGGAAAATCGCCCCAGTTTTGCATGTCTGCTTGTGGTGCAACACACAAGGTGGTGTATGTGGTTTAATAGGATAAGGCTTTTGGGGTTGCTTGGTGCTTGGAAACATGGCTGAGGCCTCCTCTTGCTGCTTCAATCATCTTAAAGACATTGGGTTAGGCTGGAGGGTGTTAGCTCGAGCTTGTTAGTGCGGTTGGAAAAGACTGGGTTTTATTCCATGATGAGGACTGGATGAAAAGCTGTGAGTCTGAAGGACTGACTTTGATTTGATGTTGGCGTTTGGGAGCCGCTCCATTTTCATTTGTGGGATCTTGGGATAGCATGCGGGTCAAGTAACCATTCCAGCCAAAGAAGACTGCTGACACTAAGGGTGCCTCAGTGCTACAGTGAAGGCTTATTACATGTAAATGGGATAACTGATACATGTAACTCAGGTTAAAAAATACTGAGTGGTGTAGGTATTTAGACTTTCTGCAGCCATATTCTATTTGGAAAACGTTCTAACAGGATTTCTGACTTCAACAGCCTTTTGGCACTGTAACCAGTAGAAGGACCAGGACCCAGCATTTGTGGCAGCTGAATATTTGGAAATGTGTACAAATGAAACTCACTGTAAAACCACATTTCCACAAAACAGGTTAGCTATTAAGTTTAAGAGGTGCTAGAAAGTGTGTTGAACTTCTGAGTGAGCCATGCTAGCAGTTTCCTCCGTGGATGTGTTAAGTTTGAGAACTATGAGTAAGTTGCTCAGTGGCACATGAAGCCCAAAACGTTATATAGTGATATATAATGTTGTGCAGTGTGCATCACATGGCGGACCCGGAAGTTGTAATTATATGGATTGACCACTATGTCGAATTGGCCTCAAAGCTCCTGGGGCATTTCCTGGGGGCTTGGTTTCCCTCTGCTTCCAGTCCTTACTCCAGCTCTGTACTAAACGCTCCAACATGAGAGTGGTTTCAGTCTTCTCAGCTAATTCTTGAGAGGCAAGCAAATGAACACATTTCACAAAGTGTCGAACTATTAATTTATTATTGGTGAAAAGAGCACAGTGGGTGTAATGAGTGGCATGTCACAGAGAGCTAGGTGCTTAAGAAATGCCATAATAAAAAAACAGCTTACCTTTTTTTTTTGTCAAATGCTCATATTAAATGTATCTTATCCTCATGTATCACTGGATAAATTAAACATTTGAGTTGTGTTTGAAGAAGTCCAGTTTTCCTGAACTGAACAACAGTCACTGATTGTCCCATTTTGTAGAGACCAGACTGAGGCTAAACCACAGCGTCCGACTCTTTGCCTAATTTGCTGCCTCCTGCCCAACACGAATTAGCTTTAGTTTAGCTTTGTAGTGGGTTGATGATGATGATGATATAGTGGTTCAGGGGGTTCATTTCCTCAACAGAACTGTGATTTCAGTAGCGGGGAGGTCATAAGGTCAAACACTCAAAGTCTCTCCTGTCTCAGCTGTGGTTTCAGTTGCTGAGTTATTGTCATGTTGCATCGTAGATATTAACTCAGTCCGACTTCAAATCAACTTTATAGGACGGAGCTGGTGGTTAACATCTGAACGAGTTACACAAGGCTGTATTGTCACACCATCTAATTAGACACATAAAAAGGGAACTTCTTTTTTGGCAGGACTTTACAAGATGTAAAAAGGCTGTAAAACTGGGACATCTGTATTCATTTCTTTTCCTTTCTCTTCCACATTTGGTAATCTTTAGTCAACACAGCTCAGAATCAAGAACTTTTCAATCAAGTTCTTTGCCAAACAAATGTTTAGATCATGAAAAGTTATTTTTAGCCACGTTTTGATTGGAACTGTAAGCAAGTGTGTCAAAAATAATAAGTCTGCATATGTGCTACTTTACTTCTTTATGTTATGTATAACTTTGATATTTTCAGTGCTGGAAACTAACTAAATACATTCAACTTCTGTCCAATTTTAATTTTACTACATTTGAGAGAGAAATATTGTAATTCTTGCTTCACTACATTTATTAGACAGTTGTAGTTACTTTGTAAAATTTTACTTACAAACTGTAATAATCTTATAATAAAACATGATGCAGTGTAAAACTGTCCATTGATACATAAAGTAGATCAAATTAACTCCAACTCAACCACCTACAACATCAAAACGTTGGGTACTGCTTTCTATCAAGTGCACGCACTACATGCTTTATAAGTAGTAGTAATAATAATAATAAAGCTTATTTGTATAGCACTTATCGAATCCAGCGTTACAAAGTACAACAAAAATATAAAACAACAATAAAATATACAGTAATGTATCAACATATTAAAAATAGAGCAGTCCAAGACTTTGGTGCCACATCAAGAATAAAGTGTGTAACTCACTAGCTGAGAATACAGTGAACCTAAAAGTTGTGATTAAAATCCAGATCCCGATGAAGTAAGCTGGAGTTTAGAAGAAGAAGTGTAAAAGTTGTAACAGCTCTACTTCTTTAAACTCCTGCTAAAACAGGGGTCACATCACAGAGTGTCATTACATTCAAAAGGTTATTCCTGATCAACTCAACTTTGATCACGGCAGCCCAAGACGTCAGTACACTGTCGGTACAATGATCAAAATGGATAGATCAGACTGAAACCAACTAGATTAAGAGTCAAACATCCATCACTGTCATTGTTTATGTATAATAAGTAGACAACCAAAGATTATGTACCTGGTTGACCAGATTTGATTCAAAAGAAAGAGCTCTTTTTGTCTTGATTGGAAATATCCAATTATCCAACACCAGCTTTTTTTTTTTCTTACTTCTCTGTAAATACTTCCTAAAAAAAACTACAAAAATAAATAAATGATGAACTCCCAATTAGTTGTTGTGATGTTCCCACACAGTGAATGGCATCCTCTTTTAATCACTGACTCTAACCTTTTGGTATTTAGGCAGAAAGAGACGTGCCTCAGAGCGTCCACCCCCGCTGTGCAGTAACCTAATTTAATTGCTTCCCTTTTTTTCCTCATTAAACATAACTTGAGGGTTTAAATACAGACAGTTGTCTTGTAATTGTCTGCGTGTCAACGTGTTTGCCTCTGTGATCTCAGCCTTGTTGGGCGATGGCTCTTTGTGTCTTTGATGCAAATTCACAATGATTGAAGGTTTCTGGCGTTGCAGCTTGTAATCTCGTGGGAAGAGCTCCTGTTCACCTGGTGATCAGGGTTATTTGGCTTGACAAGCTGCAGAGGTGTGTGTGTGTGTGTGTGTGTGTGAGAGACAGAGAGAAGTGAGAAAGTTTTACAGTAGTGTGTGTGTGTGTGTGTGTGTGTGTGTGTGTGTGTGTGTGTGTGTGTGTGTGTAAGTGAATACATTCCAGCAAGGTGTGTGTGTGTTCACAGACCTGACTTTCATGGCCTAACTTCAGAGCTTTCCCTTGGCAAGATATGCCCGCAGCCAGACCAAAGGGAAATATTTATAAATCATCCGCACAACAAATACTGAACTCAACCTGAGAGGTCAAAACCATTCGATGGACAGCCTCTTCAGAAATGTGCAAATACACCTCCAAGTCTGCCTGCTGACCCACCAGAGCGTCCGTGGAGCCACATCTCCAACCCACTTAGCTGACTTATATATCGTACACACCATTCTGACCTATTAATACCAACACTTTCCCTCTGGGATTGTGCTTTCTGCTGCTTGCTGGAAGATCAAATACAAACATCCAGTTCTTGATGAAAGAACTTCCAGCATCAAGTCTCAGCAGCCTTTCTTCACCATGCTGCATCTGCTTTTCGTTGTTGCTGTCGAACCCATTTGATTTGATTGACTCTATAAGCTTGATGAGAGTTCTACTTAAGATGTGCATGAACTAACTTAAAGTATGGCAACAATTACGTTACATTCCTCTAGATCTGTTGTCCTAACAATCATTTTAGTACTTTTGTACTCAAAGAGCAGGATTTTTTTGAGAACAAGTGGAAACATAGTTAAGAGATGGGTGTGTTAAAGTGAACTGCAGAGAATTTGCTGCTATGGTTGAAAAATAGAGATTGAACCCTTTTATTCAGTGATGAATTAAGATTGTATTCCCTAAAGAATGTTCTTAAAATATGGTTGTAATCGTATATGTTTGGTATTCTCTGTTACATTTCTGTAACAACTGACAGTAAGTATGATATTTCTTTAAAACGATGATGATGATGATCGATAGGTCAGAAGACCATAGATAAACTTTATATAAAGGAGCAGGAAACAACCTCAGACATCAGCTAAAAAACTGGAGAAGACTAGTCCCCATGTAATTACAGCACCAGCACACAGTCTTGTATTTTCACCATATTGTTCCTCCTCACACAATCGTATCTTCGTGTCTCTACAAAATGATGCAGCTTGACTTGGCTGTTGGACATAACGTGGAAGGAATCGTTATGTACTTGTGGGTGTATGGATGTCTTTGTGGACTTTTATGGATTCAGTGCAACAATATCGAAATAGAGGAGTAAATATTTCCTGAGTACAGTCATGAAAACAATATGTGTGTCAACAGAGAGTATAGTTCAACCCAATAATCAGCACAAGTTCAGAGAAAAGGATGATCAGCCCATGTAGTGAAGAAATGGTGAACTATTCTTAACACATTTTCATTAACTAAATCGACTTGAGAACTATTGTCAGATAAAACCAATTGGTTCAACATAGAACTCATAAATGCGTCATCTAAGTCTCCGATCAACACATTTTATTACAGTTCCTTTTAAATTCATGCATTTGTTCGATGTTATAGTGAAGCCATAAAAACACAATAAGATATGAAGTATGGACCTGGCAGATACAAAATATACCTACTTGTGACATTGTCA
This sequence comes from Nannoperca australis, assembly GCA_036023655.1. Lineage (NCBI taxonomy): Eukaryota > Metazoa > Chordata > Actinopteri > Centrarchiformes > Percichthyidae > Nannoperca > Nannoperca australis. The sequence goes on along the minus strand of JAVQJD010024286.1, from coordinate 1,666 downwards.
AAAAAAAACTTTGAAACTGTTTAAAGGAACACTTTCAAAAGGTTACATGAAATGTGACTTGAAATTTAAGAGCAAAATGTTTTCATGTATAAATAAATACATAAAAACATATTTTTATCAACATTTATGATTGAGGGCTGCTATGAGAAGAGTTTTTGTCTGTCAGAACTGAAGTTTACATTTTCAAATGGTAGAAACTCTTCAGCTGTGAATTGTACTATAAATGTGTCAGAAATATAACGACCTCAAATTTTTAAGTAGCATTTTTTGGCACCTTTTTTGTGGGAAACACATGTACTCTTGGATTTGAACACTGAAAATGAGGAGAACGTGGTGACTTTAGTGCTGCAATTTCAATTTAAGGTTATCCACATTAGGAAAAAGTTAACTATTATAGAGTACCCCCCCCCAGTCAAAGGCTACCAATTATACACCCAAAGTCGATGCAAGCACCCCATAACACATTTTAACCAAAAAATTTTCATATTCGTCATTTTTCTCTTTATATGTAGGTTTATTGTTATGTTTTGTTGATTTTATGTACAAATGATTACTGACGTTATAGCAGATGTTGTATTTTAGCTGCAGCATCAGTCTTAACCAGCAGAGGGCAGCATATCCCCATCTGTTCAGTACTTGATGCAGGCAAGAACCTTTTTTAAGCAACTAACCCAGCAGACTGACTTCACTAACAGTGCCACTCCCCACAGAGAAGATGTTTTGTGATGTGAGCGTTGAGATCACCATCCATCAGTACTGCCGCAGGCGCTAAACCCTTTGATTTATTACATTTTTCTTAGATTTCATCATTTTTTGTGCAACATCTCTGGCTTGTTTGAATCCTGTTTCAAATTATGTGTGTCTTGTTTGGTTCCTTTTAAAAGTCCTTCAAGATCACACAGCATCAGGATGACACAGACATGCACGGAGGGTGTCCTTAACAAGGCCACCTCTGAGACAAACTCACTGATATAATTCAATATCATTTCTGGATACAGGGAGGAAAGGAGAGGGGTTGTGTGTACAGTCGAAGAAATGAAAAGAGAAGTCTTGTTTCCAGCGCTCTTGCTATTGCAGTCTGTCAGAGGACCTGAGTGAACCCTGACCTCTCTGCCAGCAGCATGAGGAAGTGGTTAGACAGACTCATAACAAGACGTGGCGCAGCTGAGTACTGAGAAACCGAGGCTGGGGGAAGAGAAGTGCATGTTCCCTTTGAGTTTGTCTTTGTTTCTGGCACAGCACCTCAGGCCACCACCGCGGTTTCTGTGCCTCTCAAACTCTCAGATTGTCAATCGACTATCAAGCTGCATGTTTGTGTGTCAACCTAAACCGCATCTCCTCTTTCTCAAAGAGCGAGTGGCCTCATTCTCTGCTTAAAACTATGCTCTCATGAGAAAAACGGCCCCCAATCCCATTAATTCAACCACTCTCCACTGACCGTGTGGGCGAAGTGCGGATGGATAAACCAGGCTGCTGCTCTATTGCACTCGGCCAGTTTCACGCTCATAAACGCAGTCAGGGCTCAGTGAAAGCACACTCATCGTTGAACTCCCGCCCTTCCAATCCCTTCATGTTGTGGTACCAAATTCACACACAAACACACACACACACACACACACACACACACACACACACACACACACACACACACACACACACACACACA
>JAVQJD010024279.1:0-26914 GCA_036023655.1 Nannoperca australis | reverse complement strand
TGCATCAAGCTATTTCTGTTCAAAAGCATGTAACCACCATGTCAGCCCACACACACACACACACACACACACACACAAACACACACACACACACACACACACACACACACACACTCACAATCACACTCACACTCACACTCACACTCTCACACTCCTTGTTAACTTTATTAGTGCCAGGGCTTATCAGTGCAGCGGGACCACACACACCACAAAAGGCTGAAATTCATTACAGTCGTAGGAGGGCCTTGACAAGCTGTCAGCATGTTCGAAAGATTCTTCAAATCCCCCTCCCCTCTCTTTCTTCAGAGAACAGTGAGAATACTCAGAGCTCGGCTATCTGTTTCCTCACACACGAGCACACGCACACGCAAGGGAACCTCTCCTGGTCTACATCTCAATTTCAAGGACAGCCTGCATTGTCACTTGCAGACGCAAGCGGTTACACCGTTATACAAACAGAAAACTTTGTTCTGAATCTTAATTTCATGGGTAGTTTACATTGACTCTCTCCATTACACACACACACACACACACACACACACACACACACCCACACACACACACTATTCTAAGGTAGTGCTGCATGGAGAGCATGCCCAGAGGTGCAGCTCAGTGACATACTTTGTATTTCCAATTTATGTCTGCGCCACTACGCTTCTCTCGGCTGCCACTATACACACACAAACCCTCCCTCTCTCTTTTACACACACAAACACACACACATATATACACACGCTCTGCATCTTAATATTAAGGATAGTTTGCTGTTATGGCTGTGGTTACATCAATAGGGACTATCGGGTGATCAAAGAGATCATTGTTGCCGTAAAACCATGCAAAACAATAAAACCTGTAGATGCTTTCACCACCTTTATGTGAACATATTTTCCAATCTGGTTAATCAGTTGAGTAACAGTGTAAAAAAAATATGAGTACGATCATCCTTCAGCCGGCGCTGTTTCCGCCTTCAAGGACAGAAAAGGACAAATTACTCTGTAAAATCTTTTCTTTAACATAATTACTATAATCTGCCAAACCTAAATTAAACGGACCAGTGTGTGAATGCCTCCCTGACATGAGTGTGAAGTGTGTGTGTGCTCCGTCGTCAGACAGAGAATTACAATTTTGACATGTTTCTGTGGTGTGTAATTGCATGTGTTCGTGTGTGTGTGTGTGTGTGTGAAAGAGAGGCAGAGAACACTCGGTTTGTCTTCAGTTTTTAAACTAACCAATTACAAGGCCCACTCATCAGGTTTACATCCCAAACAAAGGGAGAGTTGATCTATTATTAATGTACTGTTCCGCAGTGTAATTCACACATGGATTTGGTCTCATACCCATGCGTTCACACATGAATGGTTGCAAGCACACACACACACACACACACACACACACAAATAATGCTCCTGTAGCCTGCAGGAGCTCAGTCTCCTATGCCACCGGTACGAGTGATGGATATGGTTTGCCAGCATTAACAGATGAGCAGCTTTTCAGAGACAGGTAGTACAATTTCCCGATCATCAAAATCTTTCTCTCATTCTGCCATGCTTCACTCCTGTCTTCATATCTCTTTCTCTCTCTCCACGGCCCTCACCCATGCATTCAAAATCACACCTGCCTTGCTTGTTTAATCTGAGCCCACCTCAGCGTGCAGCCACGTCTGTGCCACCTCTCTGCCGTGCACCATCACACACCACCTCCTCATAGTAAAAACCTTGCAAGGGTTCTCTCCATCGCGCTTTGAAGTATCGATTCTATAGACTGGATCCAGGCTTTACCTGGCGGTGTATCCCTGACAGACTGGCTGCTGGAAACCTTTAGATGTGTTTTTAAAAGCTGGCAATTTAGTATGTTTTTCTCATTGTCAACAAATGCCATAAAAATAAAAAAAACACGCTGCTTGCATATTCCTCTGTGCCATAGACCATCACTAAAAAAAAATACTAGATTAAAAGGGATAAAAGGTCTCAGGACTGCAATTCATCCCCCTGGAGATAGTGGAAATCTACGCCAAAGTTCACTGCAGTCCATCCAGTAGTTGTTGAGCTATTCCAATGAAAACCAGACCAGTTAAAAATATGAATTATTGCTTGGATTGAATACGTTTATGTATTGTATTAAAGGAACACTATAGGGGCAAATCCTGACCTTTGGGAACAGTGGGAGATGAGACACACACACAAAAAAGGGTCAAGACGTCCTGATCTCGATGCAGTTCTCAAACTAGGATGTGGCTGGACAATAATCACTCTTGTCTGTGAGGTAGCCAGTCCTTCATTTCATAGAAAGTGAAATGCTGTTAAGGATGGAGTCTGTAAGCTCTGTTGTAGATGCCTGAAACAAAGTTCACACACTGTAAAATCTGACAAGCCTCAATACCATTAATCACCACCAACAAATAGGAAAAGTACAAAATAGATGACCAGAACAAAAAGTAACTCAGCCAACACTCTTGTTGCCTTCAGAGCAGTGGCTCCCAAACGTTTTGGGCTGTGACCCTTTTAAAGTGGAGCATGTGATTATTACAGGCTATGGCCTTAGTGTGGACATGAGTTTTGAGCCGTTCAAAGAACTCAGATTGTTTCATTTGAAGGAGTCTGAAGAAGTATACGACTTTTATTGATACGATATATATTGAGGATGCATTGTGTTTATGGGAAAACAATATTCTTGAGGTTTGGTCTGTATCAGGACACAAACCTCCACTATTTCCTTTACTGAATATTGGCAATGGATGTAAATCATGAGGTTATCATCCAATATGTACAATACTGGACTGGATGTAAAAATGCAACGGCAGCTAAAGGTCAAGTTTAGCATTTAGAATGAGCCTCAACATTAAAAACTGAGAACATAAATACAACACGACATCAATGACTTACAAGACCCGATCTCCAGGAGTCATTGGTTAATGATCACGTTGGTTGCTCAAGGTTAACTTGTATGTGTATGTATGTTGTATGTGCGGTTCAATAATTAGTTTTCTGTATGACTCACACTCTCATAAAAGTACTGTAAAGATGGCTGTGGTTCAGACCGTGATGGCTTACCAACAGACCACAATAAAGAAGGCCAGGGGATAAACGCTTTGCACTAATGTTATGCTTGTTATCCACTTATATATTGATTAATGTTTAGTCTACGGCCCGTGTGACTCGAAGGCAAACAGCAGAAGGTTGAGCTGTTGAAATTGAGTCCAGCCACGTCACATCTATCAGAGGCTTACATAATTAATGAAAGTGGCAGTGAATGTCCAGACAAGTTAGGAAGGGCCACTGATACATACATGCCAATATATATTTATATATGTAGAGTTTTGAGCCTCTGTGGTGCTCAGATAAGGTTTGGAGAGCCTTGTCTCCCAGAGTGCGTTCAAAATAGGTCATCTTATTCTGCGACTCTGAGCGAGCACGCCTGCTTCTTTTCTTGCCCCGATTTCAACAACATAAACAACTGACGGGAAGTTTCCCCTTCTCCCTCTCTCCATCTATCTCTTTAAAGCAACGCTCCTCATCAGCATAACCCAGTGAGGTAAAGTAAATAAGTCTATTTTATGCAGAGCAAGAGACAGAGGAATTGGAGTTCTCAGAGTGCTTGTATTTTGGTATTCTAGCTTGTGTCAACTTGGATTTGTTTGTTACTGTGCCTTTTCAAGGGCCACCTGCCACCACCAACACATTGACACACACACGCACACACACACACACACTCTTTCAGACACACATACACACACAGACCTTGCCGCCATGCTTCAGCTTCCTTTAGTTGCTCAGCGGGGGACTGTCAAACTGAGCTCAGTACCATTTCTTTACTGTGCTGCTCTATCATGCAGGATATCTCTCCTGACACATAGCTGTCACGGCCTTCAGGGCTTAAAGATGGCAATGCAAAGGAGCAAAAAGTGGAACAGTAAAAACAAGCCCCTCATTTATTCCAGCACACGGATGCTGATGTCTGCATGTATCTATATTTGTATGTGCTTCTTTGTGGGTGAAAGCATGGTTGTAAGTGTGGAAATTTCCATCGATGTGTGTTTAGATGATTCATGGTGTTAAAAGCACAATACCCTAGCTTCACTAAGATGACAGTACTGGTGCAATTAGCCCAAGGCTTTAGCAACAGCTTTAGTGGTAACTGGTTTTAAAAATGGATGGTTAGAGTATTTCATCATGATTAATCACAAGGAATAACTATGAAATTTGGGATATATGTGCTTTCTTGCAGAGAGTTATATGATCAATGCCAGCCCAGGAAGTCACTGCGCAAAAAGGAAGTAGTGCAGTACTTAAAAAAAGTTTTAGAGGTGCTGGTAGGTACATTTTGTTACCTGTAGGTAGTGCCAGGTTAGTGGTTTCCCCATTTTCAATCTTTGTGCTAAGCTAAGCTAACAGGCCACTACAAAGACTGTAGCTTCACATTTACTGCACCGATATGAAAGGTGAGTTTATGAAAGAGATTGGTGGGTGCTCCACCACTGTTTGTACTTACAGGCTATGTTATTTTTGGGAGACATGACGGAACATACCATGAAACAACTGAGAACAGAGATTTTGCATAATTGTGAAGTACCTTAACTTGTCAGGTATCCAAAAACAGACATTCCCATCTATTTATTGGAAATAAATTCAATTATTTACTTAGTATTTTTTTTCTCAGCTGTGTTTCTAGATAATTTACTACATCACCTATATATGATAAATTATAGATTTTCTGCCATTTCTGCCGTTTTCTCATGTGTATTACACACTATACACCCACTGAGGAGCGAGAAAGGGAGAGGAGTGGAGTAAAACAGAGGAAGAGAGACAAGAAAGAGAGGAAGAGCTAAAGACATGTGGACATGGTGAGTGAGAGAACTATGAACTGCCCTGAGCTCTAAGGTTCCTGCTGACACTGATAAATACCTGAGGAATGGGACACAGCTGAGAGCCTGGCTGCGCCATCATTAACCTTGTGAAACCTCAGCCTGCGCTGGTGATTAACGACATCCCATTATGTGCTATTAAACAGCGTCAGAGGAGGGTCTCCTCTCCCATATTAAAACAGCACAATAACGCCAAGGAACTACTTTGCGTGGGCAACATTCTTCCACAGGGACCAGAGTTTGAAAAAGTTCAGGCCTCAACATTATACATCCGCTAAGAAAGATTTGTTTGACCCACTGTGGCCTAATATCCTCTGACTGCTGCTTCTTTGCGTGCCACTTACATGTTTCCCCTCCCTGTCTTGTTCAAAGGTCTGTTATTGTTTATTACAATAGAACTCAGTGGAGTCCCCATAGAGGGCTCAGTGATAAGCAAAATACTATGACACAGAAAGGAGGCTTTTACCATATGAAAGGCAGGGTGAGAAAAGAGAAAGGAGAAAAAACGAAGAGGGGAATGGGAAACGGATAAAGCAAGAAAAGATAGAGCTGCTGGGACGGGGTGGAAATGCGGGGAGTGGAGGATGTGTTTGAGAGAGAGAGAGAGAGAGAGAGAGAGAGAGAGAGAGAGAGAGAGAGAGAGAAAAAGACAGACAAGGAAGAGAGACCGGGGTGGGAGGGAGGGGAAGATAAAGGCAGAGCTGTATTCCCTGATGTGGCTGCTGTGCGTTGGCTCTTCGCAGCTCCTGCTCCAAGGATTACTGCATTTACACTTCAGCTTAAAAATAGCCCTCGTGATAATTTATTTAGCTGGAGCACGCCATCCGGCATTGTGTTCCCAAAGAATAGTTCCCCCCCTCTATGAAATTTCTCCTCTCTCTCACTTCCTCTCCCTATATTTTAGCTTTGATATTATCTTCCTTTTCGCACCCCTTTCTTTAAACTCCCACTCCCTAGGAAACCCGGCCGTCTCTCTCTAAAACACAAACCTCTGACTCTTTGACTCAGTCCAACAGTCCCTAATACACCACTTATTCCTAAAATAATATTGCTGATATTTTCTTGGATCCATAAGGATTTGGGAGTTTACGGACACAGACAGCAAATGACAAAAAAGAGCAAAATGTTAACATGCAATAGTAGTCTGTTCATTAGAATAACCCAGTTATTCTAATCTGGGGCCGGATGCATTAAAACTCTATTTTCACAGCTAAAGCTAAATGCGCAAAGACAGAAAGATGCATCTACTCTTTATTTGTTGTCATATTTATAAACCTGTTTGTATTCATGGTTCAGTTATGAATATATATAAATATAAATGTGAAACGGTCACAATGCATGTGCCTGATTTCCACTACCACATTTAACTACATCAGGCATTTCATATATTAATGCATCCATATGAAAAGCGTGATGAAGGTCGCATGATCGAACTATACCTATGCTATAAGTTTACCAAGCGTTGATGTGTTGGTGTGTGGGAGCTGATTTGTTTACTTGGACTCATCACGTATTCTCCTACACAACTCTCTGAATACAGGTACGCAAAGATCACCTTTCTTCTATGACTCACTCCCACTGTTAGCTGTGGATACGGTCATGACCATAATCCCGTGTTTGCTTATCAGTGCCTCTCTCTCCTTCACCAGTCTTTAGACTTGTAATAAGAGTAGATGAGAAGTAATAAGAGAAGTAATGAAGAAGCACAGTTTTACACATTGTCTGTTGTATTGGCGAAGTCCTCAAACAAGGCCAGAACAGCAGTCTCTATGGCAAATTACAGATTGCCATGTAGACTGCAAAATCAGTTATGTTCAATTCAATTCAATTCAGTTTTATTTATATAGTGCCATTTCATAAGAAAGTTATCTCAGGGCACTCTTTCGCATGGAGCAGGTCGAGACCAACTCCGACATATACAAAGACCCAACATTCCCACCATGAGCAGCACTAGGCGACAATATCTCCACTACATTTAAAGAGGGTTTGTACAGTCTTGAAAGTTTGGAAACGCTTCATTTGATCCTTTGTGTTCTCAAAAATATCCCTTGAAAAACATATTCTAGTGTTTCATCATCTACACAATCACTCATCACTAAACCAAAAATCTTTTAATATTTGAAATAAAACCCATTGCCATATTTGTTTGTCTCCTGGAATGTATAGTAACAATTTAGATGTGATGATGAAAGCTTCAAGAGTCCGGACATTTTTGGTTTGGGTACCTTGAAAGTGTCTGAATAGTGTTTGAATTTTACTCTTAAAAAGCTGTACGAACCCTGTTTATAATACTCGGCCTTCTATAGAAATAGCCTGAAGTATGCACGAGGTGCACACATTCTTCCACTATGATTACCTGTTAAAGTGCGAGTTATGAGGTATGCATGGTTTTTGTGCAAATCCAACATTGATGAATTTGGCCTCTGGTTTCTCAATATCACAGTACATGTTTAACCTGCTTACCCCAACCACGTTATCACATTTAGATGTGTAGTTACTCTGGAATTCTCTACGCAGTGTAAGTATAGCCACCAGACATGAGTGAAATTAGAGTTACCACAACACTCCTGATTCTAGGACAAGCTTTTAAGCCAATGATATATGGCTCAAGTGAAGAAAGAAAGTCTATTACCACAGTGCTTTCCAGTTTGCCCTTGGGATATGCTTGTTGAGTGTACTTTGAGCATACTTGAAGGAAACGATCCCCCTCAAGTCGCTCAGTTGATACGGGGGCCTATCAAGACTGAAACAGGGCAAGTTCAAAGTCAACAGCACTTAAACATAAGATATGAGAGGCCTTCAAAGAGCAGGGACAAAAAGGCTTGCTGGCTATTTTGGGACTGGGTGCTTCAGTAGCTGAGGTTAAAGGGGATCATCAGTCTTCGTGGCACAGCGAATCTCATTTTCCGCAGAAATTTGATGACTCGACAGCAGCGAAGACATCAGTGATTTAGACGGTGGGAGCGGTGAAGTGGTGCCCACAATAAGGAAGGGATCGCAATGTATCCCACTCAGCGTTTTCTCATTTCTGTCTCTCACTTTTTCCGTGTCTCTCACAACAGCCACCCTGAGAGATGTTGGTGAATAATGATGACCTCACATGGCGCCATGGCTCACAAACACTGACAACTCTTATTTCCCTTTGTGAGTGTAGTAATGGGATCTTATATCTCCCTATCAGGTTTCTGCTCTTCTGCCAACTGTGAGCAGTTCTGTAGTGAGAAGGTGGCACTGCATGTTACCTTCTGTCCAAACTCTGAAATCACGCATCGCTAAGTAAGAGGCAGAGAAACAGAGCTGCTTTCAAGAGCCACTTAGTGATTTGTTAGGCAAAAAAAGGTATGTATTTTTTTAATATGTTTTAAATAATGTACACTTATGTAGATCTCAAATTGGCTGTTTGCTAAGCCCTGCCTACTCTTTATATGCCTTATAAGCTGCCCTTTCTCGCACAGCACACAGATTAAACACTTTCTTCATTTCATTCTTAATGTTTGAAACAATGAGACTTTGATTTCAGAAAAAGGTAGACAAAGACAGGTTGGTTATTTCTAGCCAGCAACATAGTGATTTTGCCAGCTGAAATGACAACTGGCTGATTTTTTAAGCAGTAGCTAGCTAGCTGATTAAGCTAACATTAGCTCCATGAGTTGGTATATAACGCTGTCTGCAACTCAGCTTTATTTACGTAACCCACAAACTAATGAAGTTAGTTATTGATAAGTAACAAAGCTTTTTTTAACCCTTGTGCTTCCCTGTGGAGAAGACACTGGCTCAAGACAATGGGCCACTGGGCCAATATGACCCGGCAAGGTAGCACAAGGGTTAAATCACTACGCTGGTAGATACTTGTACTGTCGGAGAACAGGTTTGTTTTGAGTGGAAAAAAGAACCACTTAATCACTTAATGCCACTTTGAAATTTATTTTGTATTTTAAAACATCTTTATTTAATGTGATTGCAAATCTTTACAGTTGCAAGCACCGCGTCACATTTATAAAACAATCAAATGACTTGTGCAGAATTATCATAAGCAAACTGCAAAAAAGAAGAAAAGAAATTTTCTTTGTGTTTTCCCCCAATTTCCATTTAATCTGACTCATGCATCCATTCTGTCCCCGAAGGCACCATTGCCACTGATGGCATCATTATCCTCTTTCACACAGTGGCAACTTAAAGAAGCAGCTTTCAGCATTTGGATGCAGTTGCCAAAGGTGGCGTATTGAAAATATATATTCTCTTCTCTGTCTAACCAGTTTAAGAGATGCTGATTAAAGAAGATTAAAGAAGTGATGGAGCCCCTCACAGTTCTCTTTGGGGAGACAATGTGTATACTTAAATAAACCTGGTTGGAAGTGCAGAGCCTTCCTCTCACAGACAAGCAATCACCATGAAAAGAAAATTTCATTTTCCTCTCTGTTGAAAACTTTTGGAAACACTTTAATTCCCCTTGAGTGGATCTGGGATTTCAAGTTTAAACTAATTTGCTTGTCTGGTAATTAAATAAGAAGTCAATTATACAAACAATTAGTTCCGCTGGTGAATGCAAGCTAGTAGTACTTCTTCAAGTGTTTGTGAGTGTGATTTTCAGTGTGGAAGTGCTCCTGTGTATGCACACAGTATGTGCGTGTGTTCGGGCACATTTCTTTCCGTGTTTGTTGCGTGGGTGTTGTGAGAGGGATCGCCTTCTTTGAGATTGATTGCAAAGTAGTGTTTTTTTTTTCTTTCTGGGAATCAGAAAAGGCTGTAAATGTAGGCACATCTTAACACATTCTGGTCCACGTTTAGAGCCATTAGAGTGCACGATTACAAGACATTTCTTACATAATGCTCTAGGAGACATACCTAAAGCTGCCACTCAGTTTAGAATTTGCATTACTCACGATGTCTGCTGCTGCTCTAACAGTATTTATAAGCAACTCACATATATCTTACAAAGCAAGAAAGCAGAGGACCTAACTCTGCACTGTCATCTGGCAGACAGTCTTGAGTTGCTCTGTGAGTTATATATTCGTGAATATGTATTTTTTTTATAAAATGAAGGTACATTTGATAATTTCAAACAGATAAAACTCACAAATATTTGGGGTTTATGAACAGTTCTTATCTTGGATAAACTTACTGTCTGTGAAGTTCAGTGCTTTCTGTGGGTTATTTAGTGGAAAGTACATCTTGGCATACCCGCTCACGCTCAAACCGTCTTATCTACCTCTGCTTTGGCTTTTCCATAGATTTCAAACAATGCATTTGAACAACCCCCCAGAGAACAGGAGCGAACTTGTTGCGTTCAATTTGTGTGGGAGGAGAGTGCAATACAGATAATGATAGCAACAGCATTGTTACTGCAATAGAGTGAGTATTTCCTGGCATAAAAGGGGAGCATTATTTCCCTTACTCAATAGACATGATTTTTTTGCGGTTGCAGTGCTACAAGACATGTTGTCTATTGTCGGTGGGGAAATTAGTATCTGTGCTATCTTGTAGAGTTCTCCGTGTACGATTGTTGTACGTCAGCACAGAATGCTGAGTCTTCAAAAATGCTTTTGCCCTTTAAGCTGATCTAATCAATATTTTTCATATGAATTATGACAAATTGTGTAATGTGAAAGGGGCCGTTAATAGGGACAAACCTACAGGGAGTTATCATCTGACTCGGCAACTCCCCTCTGCTTTTAGCATCTTAACTTTTCACAACTTAACTGTTTTGTTCCACTCTTCCTGCTCTCATCAGTGTAATTTCCAGCTGTGGCAGGCAACTGTTTTCAGCAAAAAACCCACTGTATACTACCTGTCCATCACCAGCAGACAAACAAACATTTAGCAAACGAACATTTAGCAGCTTAAGACGCTGTGTGAAGACCGTGTATATTTCCCACACGGCCAATAATTCAATTTTATAAATTAACAACTTTCAGTATAAATCATACTGTGATAATATGATATCATGTAATTTATTTATTGTTTTAAAAATATCTCCTCAACTAAAAGAAAATATGATTATTATTAAAGTTTTGGATTTATGTAAAGACTTGAACAAAGCCCATTGCATTGAATGTGGTTATAGTGGGTTTTTCAGATTTTTGCCATACCAACCTTCTGCAAATGTTCTATTTTCTGATATTTATTTCCTGTAATATCTGCCAAAAACATTGAAAATCTGATGCCAACTCTTAGTTAGCTTTCATATAGTGTAAGGCAGTTTACAGGCTGCATGGGCTGACACTGAAAATCTTCCTGCCAGTCCCTCACACCCTTTGCTGCTTCAAAGTAAATCAACTGAAGTGATCGTGTATTCTGTGCACACCGCCCGCCCCTGCTGACTCCGTAGCATTAAACGTGTATTTACCAGCTGGGGGTCTGAATACATGACGAGGCTCCCGGATTCCCAGCGGGACCATACCTGCCACCGCTACACCACATCGCCCTTGAGCTAGACACCTTAACCTTAGCACAGCACACAGTCGAGTACGCATCGCATCAAGCCGACTGTGTGTAAATGGATAGAATCTTAGTGTCAGGGTGTGTAGGTCCCAGTGGATACAGAGGGGGCATCTGCAGGCAATGGAGGAGCCATATGATGAATATTAATAATCATATGTGCTGTAGATCTGGGGAGAGACTCTGGAGATTGCAGTCAAGTATTACCTGGGGGGAAGCTACTGTATATATTCAATACAGCTATACCTGCTGCTGCAACAGGGCGCCATGTCCCAGCATGCCCTCCAGTCAGAGCATAGTAGTTAGAGTGTTGTGTGTGTGTGCATGTGTGTTCAAATTATAAGCACATTACACGCCGTACAACAGTATCGTTCCTACTGTGCGACAAGATATGGTGTGTGTGTCTGCGGGGGAACGCTCGTCTCTTGATAACACACTCTTCAATGCCTACCTGTTGGTTTATAATACGTCTGGGTCAACAGACATTGGGAACACAGAGGGAGGTTAATGTGAAGCAGATAGTGCATCTGCCTCACTGTTGGCGAGCATCAGCATTGTTTGCCAGATGCATTAGGCACACAGTCAGTGAACGACGCTAGCAGAAAGAACTGCAGAAACGTATCTATTTGGAATTCAGGCATCTGACACGCTTGAGATGCGATCTGTTTGGATTGCCTGATACTTGAAGAACCTCAATATTGGGCCTCTTGTAATCAAGCACTCTTCTTTTTCTTTAAAAGAGCAGTTACTCCTGGATCTTAATCTATCATCATGTCTCTTTAGGGTGTCAGACAGGTTAAGCTGCACAGATGAGATGGAGATGGAGGAACGAGGTAGATCAGAGAGAAATGTTTTGGATCAATGAGGCACTTCATTCTTAACCTGGTTCCAAACCTGTGAATTGCTGCCTACATAGGGCGTGCACTTTGCTTTTCTGGTTAGAAAAGCAAACAACCAATCAGAGCTTCTAAGGTGCAATTAAGATTGTGGATGTCATCTTACTGTGGCAGAGCCAGACAAATGGCATCACAGGAAAGCAGGACTGTAGTAGAACAGATTACTGCAGTGAGATGTAAGTGTTAACATAAGTAGGCTACACTATGCACAGATTGGACTGAAGTGCTCCAGCATTATTCTCGCTGCTTTTGCATTGAAGAGCCAGGCATGGAGTGAAATAGTTATCCCATACTTCTGTCCTCAATGCGACAGGTAGGTTTTTTGTTTAAGGAGATAACTGCAGTCAAGTTGTGTCGCTACAGTCTACTAGTGTAGGAGGAAGAACCAACCACTTTTGCCAAAGTACTTGAATGCAATGTGTGCCGACCGTTTTTATTTTAAACCAGGACCGGTCTCTTCGGGAAGTGAAAGTGAAGAGAGGGAACATTTGCAGAAATTATGACTAATCGTCAAAGCCTTCTTCGCGCACGCCCCGCAAATAAACGTGTCACCTGTTTTCACCGCCTACTTGACACTGAGTAATCACACAGTGAGAGACATCTGCCATGTTACTGGATGGCAGCGTTGCCTCCTACATCTATCGAAGCCAATTGGCAGGGAGGAACTGAGTGCCACAGGAAGTACTGAGGGATCAAGACTGACCCCTTTAACACCGCAGGAAGCATCAGATGCTGCAGAAGGCTTTCTGTGCAAACAATTGAACAACTCTGTAGTGTAGTCGCTGATTCCTGAGATACCGGTGACCCATCCTTCTTTATTTTACTCCATTAAGAGGCAAGATAAGCGCCATTACTCCAAACAGTAATTCTTCTCTTGGCTGTGAATGTTATTGTAGTCAAATGTCAGGAGCAAGCACTTGCAGCCATACAGGAGAACACTTGCCATGGGCACAAATAATGTACTAACTGTTTGCCAAGTAGAAAGAGGACGAGGAAAAAAAGAGAGAGGAGGCTTTGGAGAGAAAAAAACAACATCAGGAAAGAAACAGTGCTACAGATGGAAGCAAGGAAGAAAGGAGGGACCTAGAGACACATGGAAGGAGGGAATGTGAAAGAAAGTATGGATGGAACAAAGTATTAGAGGACTGAGGCAAAGTGGGAGGCTTACAAAGCATTAAAACAAGAGAGCAGACTCAGTATAGCATTTGAAAGTGAGTTTAGCTAATATGTGTGCCAGATGGTTAGAGTAAAATTAAACAACAAACAGAACACCACAGAGGTAAAGACAACCAAGTGTTCCAGTATATATTTAGTGCATGTTTCTGTGTCTTACTGCAGTAAAACCCCACCCATCTAGTACTCTATGTAGGTTAAAATAAACACTGAATAATTTACAAGTGCCATTTGACCCAGGTTTGCAGGAGAGTAAGCATTATCAATTGGATTGAATGAAATTCAGATACACTGGATATGAGCCAGTGCTCTAATGAAGGGCTATTATATATCCTTTGGTTAACAACCCCGGCTTCTAAGCTTCTCTAAGTGTAAGGATGAGTCTGGGGAAAGCTGACTGAAGAACTGACACAGTTGCAAATTTTTTTTCTCAAGCACCCACTGTATGATAATCTCTCTCTAAGAAACGAGGTGATTTTAGAAAACCTGAGGATGCTTAATTGCTAACCTGAGGATGAAGATAACTAAATGACTGTGGTCTGGAGCATAAATGCATGAAGGAGTAGAAATGAAACAGGTTAGAGGAGAATTGGATATTCTAATTTATTTGAATGCACTTTAAAGCATTCACTGATTTCTTTTGGCCACTTGGGGAATGCAGAACAAGCTGTAAACACATATTTGACAGATAATCACCGTATAGAGTTGAATTCGCAAATGTCTTAGCAAACAGTTGCCTATGGTTGTGTTTCGACTCTCTTTTAGCTCTGTTTTGGTCTTTTGGACCAACTCCTGAGAAAGATATATGTCTCTTTATGCTCCACTGTGTTCACTAGCTAGTTGCTAATTTTGCCTGTTTACTCTTTGCTGTGACTCTGAAACTGTCTGTCGAGCTGGGTGGGAACAGTCTCAGGTGATAATTATCATTCTCTGGGGGTTTGTCACAACAAACCAACCCGTCATTTGACCCATTGCTAACAGAAATATATTGATTAGTGCAGCTTTAATCTGTGTTTCTTTTTCTAGTTGAAATTATGTTAAGATGGAAACATGCACATTTGTAATACCTAGCTGCGAGGGTGTTTTGGAATTCAAAATATCTTAATAAACATATCTCAAACAAAAAATAGGATAAATGTAAATTACTTCCTCTAAAGATTCCACTAAGGTGAAGGGGAAAATGTGCAAACAGAATGAATTACCTTGAGAATTAGGTGGGTTAAGGAATTATGATTTAATTCAAAAAGCATAAACAAGCTAATCTAATTTGAATGTTATAAGGTGCTTTAATGCTGTGGTGGTATATAATTACACCTTGTAATTTACATTGGTAATTAGCAGGAACAGAAAAGTTAAAGCATTTTGAGTTCAAATAGGGTCCCTATGCACATACAGCACATTCACACAACCATCCATGCATGTGTGCGAGTCTGAATGTTTGTGTTAATAGTGTGCATGTGTGTGACTGGGATCCATGAGGCAGTGTATGAAAGGTGGCAAGCTAACAACAAATGCTTGAATGCTTCTTTAAATGAATCGTCTGTCTCGGCGAGAGGGCACCAGGCACTTAAGCAAAGTCTTCTTGGCCTGCTCTAAGCGCAGACAGAAGTAAAGACAAGTGTGCGCTAAACCCACCGCCGTTAAACAAAAGGATTTCATTCTTCATTACCGGCGGAGGAGAAAATGAGTTTGTCGTCACGGATCAGTGGTCTCAAGGCGAGCAGGTAGCGCGCAGAACCACCTCGCCCCTCACTCTGACAACCAAATAAGCAGAACGGCTTCAGAAATCAAACCAAATAAAAACACCGACCCCATACAGCACATTGCCATCCCTGGCAAGCTAACTGTGATTCAGCCTGTTAGTCAGTTAGAGGGAGTTGATGGACAAAATACATCTTACAGCCCTCGCCTCTTTATCTCCTTGTTCTGTTTAAGACTGCACTTGCGTGATTGATGGCTGAACACAGGCCTTGATTTGTAGGAGGTGAAAAGATGGGAGTTACAATGCCTGATGAAACAGGAACAAAGGAAGGGGCGATGTAGATAGAAGAGAGGAGGAAGGAGGAGATGTGGAGATCCATTATTAATCCTCGGCAGAGATGGGCTGACGTTTGTTAGTGCAGCAGAACACTGATGCCTGGTTGAATACGACAGTACATATGGTCTTTGTGCAGATTGCTCGGTGGCATTCTTCCAACGCAAAGTTACTCATTTTTACCATTTAACAGTCTGTCAAGAGCAGCTGATATTTAAAATGAATACAGCTTGCATTTAGGGCTGACCCAAATGCTCAGATGCTTTGAAGCGTCATTGGTTGCCATAGTAATCAATGCCAAAATCGGCCTTCTTTGTTCAGGATTGTGTCTGGGCTGCTAGACATTTTGTCTTTAGAGTCTTACATTACAAGTATGCAGATATGTTGACCATGCTTTGGATAGTGGGCAATAGTGAGGTACAAGAGGAATAGTTTGTACTTGCAGGGGCCATCCCGAGTGAAGTTCTGCACACTTTCTATTTGCTTTCAAGGCACTTGAGTGCTCCACCCTGCCACAGATGAAACAAGTGTCACTGCTGTAGGAGATAAAAGTCCTAGAAACTCAGAAATTAACTTGTCAGAGGAGACTGCCGGTTTGGTAACTTCTCGTTCAATGTCATCATTTGCAGTCTTCCCTCTCGGTTCTCTTCCCTCCATCCCCTCTCAACTTCCCTTGAATTCTCTTTGTACTTCCTCCTTTTTTCCCTTCACGAAAACACCATAAAAAAAAATCTTCCTATTTCCCCCCCAACTCTTGTATTTACCCACACGCCAACTGCTATGTCATCATCTCATTTCCTTTCTTCCTCTTATTTCCTCCTCAAGCTTACCCCCTCCTTCCCTGGGGTCTGCATTGTGTTTAAGACGAGTGGCTGGCAGGTAATTACAGTCACAGCTTAAAGATCTTAATCAAGGTGTAGATGTGATAGAGCCACAAGCCTGGGTGACCGTTTAAGGATCATTTACCGCACACTTCTCACTGCACCACAGCAGAATCAACTGTGAACACTTCTAAGATTATGTACACATATTTGTGTGTATTTTTTTGTGCAGACAAGCTCGCACACACACACACACACACAATTACGTGCACTTTGCTCCAACCCGCAATTACAGAAGCAGCCACTTCAGGCAATTTGGAAGAAGCCTCGATAAACGAAGGTGTTTACATCATCAAAACATTGCTGCACTCGCGGGAGAAAAGAAGAGAGGAAATTAGTGTCGTTCGTCATATGTCAAGATTAAGGGGCGCTGACTTGAGTAAACTCCGTCTTTTGATGGAGCCCTTCTTTGGGTTTACGCAGGGCACATTATTGTGTACACAAGCGAAGTGGGGGAATACTCAGTCGCTGTAATCGGAGCAAAAAAGCGTTTGTTTTGAATAGAGGTAAAAGCAAGTAAGCGACTTCTTCTCTATGCAGCAGTGTGGACATCGAGACCAGACAAATCTTAATCGATTTGAGTTTATTCTTGGACCTCGGAAACATCAGTTGACATGTTACACACACTCATTTGATCCATTTTTGTTATATGGAGATGCATCCCGTGTGTGTCGTTTTTGAAACAATTATTATAACTTAAAAATAAAAATTCTAAATCAATTAGCATGCTTCTGCTCTATTTTTAATACAGTACAAATTCAGGCACAGAATCATGTATGAATGTCGTTACTTTAATAAACTGTAACAGCTGATGATTAAAGAAAACACTCTAAACCTGGGTCAAACCTGCAGCCCAATGAGACTTATTCCACTTATGTCTTTGTGCATGGCTGTAAACATTCAAATTTAGTTTATGACCTCAGGAGAGAAACTGACTGCCATGTAAGAGTCAAACCAGCTCTCAACCTAAGTATATTTATTCCCCAGGAGGTAGTGAGCTGATGTCGCACGACAGCGACATTCTGTACACTCTCTGAGGAATAAGCCCGTAAAAATGAGATGCCACTATGATTAATAACCATAAAAATATATGCACACATTCGACTTGAGGTGGCAACAATATGGATTCTGTGAAGCGAACAATGATAAACTTTAGCAATTTCTGTTCCAAAGATGCAGCCATGCACGCCGTGGGTTAGCCATTTCCTATAAAATGTAATTTTCAGGTAATCCTAGTAGTCCCAGTAATCATGAGGAGCTTCTTCCAAAACACTGCAATCGGAGTGGATTCAGACATGTGTGCAAGTTAAGTCAGTGTCTGTGTGCATCTATTGGCAGGTCTGTGAGTGTGTGTGTGTTTGTGTTTATGTGTGAGGTGCCTGCCTCCTTCACTATTTTCCATCAGGCTGTGTGCTGTCAAGCGGTGTTGTATAGCGTGGAACCATTCGATCAGTCACAGGGAATAGAGTGTGTGTCTGCAGCATGGCGGATGGCCACCACTCCTCTCCCAGGAGCCAGTTCACTTTAATTGAAGCTCCACTGAAACACAAGCCCGGGCAGTACAGTTACTCACAAAACACTGTTATCTCCAGCATCTCTGTCTCCCATAGAAATGGAATTAGACTGACAGCCACTGGCCTGCAGAGCTGCAGTGTGACAGACAAACACAAAGAAATAGATGCACACACACTTGCTCTCTTCCAAACAAAATAAAGACGCACACAAAACAGCACATGTGCAGCTGAAGACACAAGAGTGCGCACACACACACACACACACAAAGGGCAGTGTGATAGATAGGCTGTGGCTCTCCATCAACCAAGGAACCTCATATTGGTCTGCTTTTTATTGGCCTGAGCTGGTGAGAAGGAGAGAAAGGCAGAGAGGGTGTGAGAGAAGGAGACGATGGAAAATGGGAGGATCAATGGAAGGAAAGCAAATGATGAGAATGGGAGAATGGGAAATTGAGGAGAGCAGAAATGGAGAAAAGAAGAAAAAAAAACATTTGCAAGATGACAAGGAGAGGCACGTTGAGGAAGGTAGAGATGAAGAGAAAAGGAGCAGAGGGCGGGTGTATGGACATAAAATTAATAGTTACCCTCTTTGTGGTTTTCACTCTACCTTTGTGTTCAAACTGGGTTAAGGTTAAGAGCTAATCATTGTTTGAGTCTGTTAACCATGAAAGCATGGCATGCTGATTTCATACACAGTAGAAATAATTGAATAAACAAACCAGCCAACTCTCAGGAAGAAGCTTATACCAGACCTGTGATTTCCTGTCTAAGCAGGACTTCTACTCCATGTACTGGAGGCCCTGAAAAACCGATTTCTCAATCAGCATGTAGTTGCACTGCAAAATAAAGTTTTTACTGGAAGCAACTGTGAAACTGAGAAAACTGTATTCGATAAAACACAACAGATCCGATTACAAATGAGATTTTTTTTTTACCAGAGTTACACTAAAGGTATTCCAAATTAATTAGTACAGTAACAATAAAACTGGATTCACAAAAGTATTTTTCACAACTGTCTGACTCTAGACTAAATTACTAATCAATTCCTCCCTATAGATATTATTAATGACCCTTGATTTGATGAAGACAATGTGGGTGAAAGATGGCTTTTGTCAAAGCTTTGTCAAAAACCACTTTATTGTTATCCACTGATTATCAACAACACGTAGGAACATTTCAGAAGGCTTTACAGTGTGGGCAGTTTTTGGCTGAACGCGTCACTTGATTTGTAATGCCTTTTGATTTCACACTTCCAAATGCAATACATAGAAGCATTGAATTATTAATTATTAATTAGCCTCCAAACCCTCTGGCATTTCCCTTGTTCCACACCGTGATCTGAGCTTCTGCAAGTCAAGGTCACATGATACCAAGCGGTAGTAACATTTCAGTAGTGCGTTTCATCACCCTCCACCTAATTTAAAATTTCACTCCGTTCTCTAATGTAGTCTCACCATTAAGACCTGCATAATGAGCAGCAGGACACTGTTTAGCATGCAGTAAACACCTGCTTGGCCCCAAATCATATTTCACTCTTTACCGTCGTCAGCAACTCTTACAGCGGAGGGTGTAGGAGCTGCAGTGTAGAGGGCAGGTGGAGCAAGAGGGGCTATTTGTATTCTGCTAATCCTCCAGTACAGTGCTGCAGAGGGTAATGGGGGTTAACAGGACTTTCACTTAAACACACGCAAGCTCTCTGCTCTCAGTGAGTTTCTTAGAGGCCAGAGGAAGGTGTGCCTCCAGGTACAAACCCCTCCATTGACCCGCTCACCTGAGCCTGCCTTGCCTCTCTGATGGGGTTATGAAGGTGGGGGGTGGGTGGGCATGGGGTGGTGGTTTCTGGGAGGAGTGAAGACGATGGAGAGTGAAATTGCAGTGGTGGTCTAAGGGCACACGTGGTCGTGGTAAGGTATATAATTGTGTTAGGACTGTGTGCATGAGACACTCGTAAAATACACTAGAGGAGGCACAAACCCTGACGCGCACTCACGCATGCATACACACATACTCACTCTCTCACTCAATTGCAGTGGTGGAAAGTACTTACATTACCTCAAAGTACAAGAGCCAGAAAATTATACCCAAGTACTATATTTAAGGTAGACTGTCTTCACAAGCAAAACAACACCATCAGGCGCTTCAGCAAATGCCCCAAAACTACATGTGTTTACCCTGTAGTTTTGGGGCCCTCCATCGCCTGTAAGAATCATGACTCTTGTCAATCAGGAGCAAAGGAGTAAGTCATTTGACATTGCTAGGTAGCCACATCTTCCCCTAAGCATGTTTTTGTGCTTAAAACCAACCAGACCGTAACCATAGCGCTGTTAGCTCGGTAAACGGTTACTTTGGTCCTTACGGAGGGCGGTTACAAACAAAGCATTTAGAATTTGGAGGAATTTGAATTGCAAACTTGAAGTACTTGTATTTAAAACTACCAAGTAGTATAAATGATAAAGTATTTAAAATGAGCTCCACTTCCACCAGCTACAACATAAAAAGGCTGCTTACATGGATCACTAACAATACCTCAATAATGAACATGTTGTATCATAATATAACACACTGAAAGGGGACATTCTGCATAATAGGCATTTGTACTTATGATACTATTGTAGATTCTGCTGACGAAACTTTTGAACGTTGCATTTCCTGATCATGCTGTGCATTATGAATTCATCGAGTGGAAAAGATTTGACCCGAGGCTTGCAGTACAGCCATATGTCCATTATCTCTAAGAGAACACGAATTCCCAGTGCTGCTGCTGATGCCACCGCCCTAAAATACTATATGAATTTTCCAGACTACGTGTTCACGTTTTCAGTGTAGGAGAGATTGTTATAGTCTCTTTAAGGTGGTTATGATGGGTGCACTGTAAAACATCATTATAATATCCATGATGACAAGTGGCTCAGCTCGGACTTTATTGCACTGTTAAAAGTAAGGCGAGATAACAGCACTAAAAAATCTCAAGCATGTCATTTCTTACATATTTCAATATCACATATTAAATAATTTTGAAAGTGTCCTGGCTGTTATTCAAACTATGAAGAACAAGGCACAGGTGTTTGAACAAATGTTAGTGCTTCTGAATGGTTATTATGCAACACGTTAACACTTATATAGATTATATTGTTACACATCTACAGCATTTCAGAGATTTAGATATCAAACTGATTCTGCTGCCTCAGTATTTCCATGAGCTCATGGGTATCTTCCCATTTTTGACATGATTTTTAAAGGTCTGATGGAGTCAAGAACTAAGATGTCTCGAATCACTTTGAAATCCACGGTGTCCAGTGCATGTGGGAAGGAAGCACAGTGAGCGAGAATACCGCTCTTCAGTGGAGGACCAAGGTTCAGGCCCCCATGTTTGCAAGCATTCGCTCTGCTGAAGTGAGCTTGAGCAAAACAGTGAATCCCTGTTAGCTGCTATTCTCTATGTGACCCTGCACTCTCACCTCTCTGTGGAGAGGGAAGAACATTTCCCTGCAGGAACCACTAAGATATTATGCAGTAAACACTATAAGTTCGAGGACCACATCTGCATTTGTTTTCAGTGTGGCCACATTTCTATCTTTTTGTCTTCATTAATACTATTACTACAAGCCTACTAATAATAATAACTTAACCCAGCAGTATGCTGTCTACATTAAATACACATGTGATGCCCCTTTCATTATCATCAAGGACTTTATAAAGTAAACTGGTAATATTTAATATTTTTGTTACCTTTTCATTTGTTAAAATAGTTCACTTATTTTCTGATGTTATTGTTTGGTTTGTTCTGTCTGTTTCTTGTTTCGCTGACACACTGTGATTAAGAATTCACATTTTATTTATTTATTTATACTTATATTTAATGATGACCCCACGAAGACATCATTCGTGGGGTCATACAGCATGCTTTGAATGCAGAAAAGCATTCAATCTAAAGAAGACTTTTGCAAAAAATTACCGTTTGCTGAACCACATCCCAGTGAGTGATTGTTCAGTCATAGCTTAGCAACCGTAACTAGGCATGGGACTGTTCAGCTTTCTCCAAATGTCGACTCATTTAAAGAGTTTGTAGATTTTTTGTTTAGCTTTTCCAAAACCATAACCAACTACATTATAGTTTGTGGGGTTACAGGCATCGTGTGTAGCCATTGAGTGAATATTTAAGACCTGATTTACAAGATTCTCCTGGTGCTTGATGGCTATGACCGTGGACTCTTTAACATAACACAGGCTGTGCACACTTGATAAAAGAAGAAGTTACCAGATATGAATCACAGACAGAGTTTTGTTTAATAGATCCAAAAAGTCCGAATGGTATATCAAAAAGGTCTAACCAACAAAATATTCATAAAAAAGCTTAATCCTTTGGTCAGGTCAAATCCACAAATCTATCCACTAAGTCCCCCCAAAATAGTAAGTATTTTTCTTAGAACCGACAGTACTGTAAGAGACAAAGACAAGGATTAGATGAATGGCATACTATTTCAAAAAAGGCTGAACTCCCTATATGAAGCATTTTATTCTGAGTTTCTGCCACCAAGAATGCTGACAGCACCTAAATTCAGCAGGCTTTTCTCCCCAGTGCTTCATAAGCCTGATTCATCTTCTTCACTACCTTCTTCCATCTGTGTTCTGGTGAAACCCTTGAGGTGCACAAACGTACTCGTACTCAACCGAGTACGATATTTCATCTGCAAGAGAAAAGATTCATGATAATCCTGCAGCTAAGCTAACGTGCTACATTTAACGTATTTTTTTAAATTACTTATTATAAACTACTTATTATTACTGTCTTGTTGGTTTTTATGATTAGTAAAATTGAACTTCCTCCACCCTGACATGACTAACACAGGAAACAGCAAAATTTTTTTGGCCATTTTAAGGTGAGGCGCAAATGGTGAAAATGATTTTGGCTGCATTAGTTTGCCACAAAAAATCTTATACTGCTTGCTACCACAGAGTTTGTCATTTGTAATAGTATTAATTTGTCATGTGTTTTGTTTTGGTTTTCTGGGAGGCAGGGGTGGTTAATTTCATTTTAAAGTTTCTTTCCTCATCCAGCCCTCATTCACAAAACCTGTTCTTTGCTCTTCTCAGACTTTACTGGAGGTAAAGGTCACCTTTTCAAAAACACACCCTCCACCTCAGGCAAGAAGATGGGTGGGGTGCTTCAGTCACATTCTGCGTAGTCTCTCCTGGACTCTGGAGAGTCAAAATATTCTTAATGTGTTTGCCTGCTGTGCCGGGCTCTATGGCCTATCTTTTCAATAAGTCAGTTCTAATGCCATTTTTGGTACTTTTATATAAAATCAGGCTTTAGCTGGGTACATGCATCCACAGAAATAGCAAGGGATCTGCGCTCAATATCTTTGTCAGATAGTATTGTAATTGTGTGGGGCTAAGGTGGCAGGAGCAGAGCGCATTGGTTTGGATATTGCCTGGTTAGATTTCCCTCGAGCCTGATGCCGTGTAAGTAGTCTCTCTAGGTCTCTCCCGCTCTCTCACATCTGTCTGTCCCATCCTTGCTCTTCACTTGTCTCTCTGACTTACTTGCTGTCTCACCTTCTCCCTCTCTCACACATCAGATGTTACATTTTTAACACGAGAAAATCAATGCACACACACGTTTGAAGAGGCACATATTGGAAACACATTTACTACTACTATAATTTGTGCTTTAACATTCATACACATGCAGGCATTACACACCTGTTTGCCAGTGTCTTCCAGACACCTTTGACAATTACACAAATGATTCACACGAGCATTTATGATCTCCCACCTACAGTACAGTGTGTGATTATAAGTTTAGGCGATTCAAACTACTTGGTTATGGTCAAGAAAAAAACAAACACCAGTTCAGCGTGTTCAGTTAACTTTTGTCAAGAGTTAGATGAGAAGATTTAGACCACTCTCAATGTCTGTATGTTAAATATGAAGCTACAGCCAGCTGTTGGTTAGCTTAATTTAGCACATAACCCCTGTTAAACCACAACATGTCATTTTTATACTTTGTTTTTTTTGTACTGAATCAACAAAGGAGCTATAATATGTCAATTAGTGCATTTTTAGAGGTACTGCTAGGTGGATTTTGTTACATTTGGCCAGAGCTAGGCTAATTGTTTCCCCTGTTTTCTGTCTTTGTGCTAAGCTAAGCTAACTGTACTTACCTCACAGATATGACAGAGGTATTTTTCTTCTCATCTCACTCACGGCAAGAAAGTGAATAAGCATATTTCTTAAAAGTTGGCAGTCATTGCTACAACAAACCTATGTTGACTGCTGGTAGTGATGTGAGCCACCGTCTCTGCTATGGAAGTCAAGACACTGAACGCCCAACCATTCACCTGACCTGCACCCCAAGAAGTTTGACCCATGCTGTCTTTTTCTTCTGATGAGTACAGTCTGGCATCAGACAAATGCCCCCTAACACCCACCCCCCCCACCATTACGGACATGTAATGGCATGTCAGATTGAACCAATGAATTAGACCCCATGAAATAGCAAGAGGAGGAGAAAGTGGCAGAGATGGACAAAGAACACGGTCAAAAGAAGAAAAGGATGAGATTTTCAATGTGTGAAGGTAATGAGGCAGGCAGTGGTAATCTGGTTCAGGTATGATAATGCCAGCACTATAACCACTTTAATCAATTCCTTCTCACACCTTCCTATCTCACTTTTTTGTCTGTTTGCTGGTGGTTCTCTCCCCTTCTCTCTGTCTCCCTTTCTACTTCTCTCCCCTCTCTCTCTCTGCCTGTCTGTTCATTTACACTTGGCTGGAAACCGAATGGCTGGCCTTTAATTCTCCCGCTGCAGCCCCGGATGAGCTAGCTAGAGACACAGGGCCATTTTAGGAAATAAGATTAAGGGGGGAAAAGGTTCAAAAGTACAGCAGAGGAATAAGATGGCCAGTGACAGCGAGAGGGAGAAAGCACAGAGAGAGGGATTATGAAAAAGAGATGGAATGTGTGGGAAGGAGTCTGACACGTCATCTCGTGTTCTGTTGCAGAAGGTGAAAAATGTTATGCAAAGATGGGAGAGTCAGACAGATTGGCTTTAAGTGCCTTCTCTGTATACAGTCTGGGCAGTAAATATGGAGGTGATGAATAAGTCAGCGTTGTTGGCTGCTAGTCAGATTAAAACTAAGCAGCTGCATTCTTCCATTTTGACAGAGGACGGATATTTGAAAAGGTCACTTGTTGATTGACCTCAGGTTTAAACTGACAAAGGGATAATTTACAAAGGGCTGCCAGCAGGGAAAATCTAGCTAATGCATCTTTATGGCAACTTTAAAAGGTTGTGGATGATGGTTGTAGTATGAGATCTTTGCACACAGGGCAGTGTGTGTACATGCACGTATAAATGACAACCTCCTGTCATAAAATGGTCTATTGTGATGAACTTTGAAGCATGTATCTGACATTTGCCCAGTGTTCCCATGTGATGGTAAACAAGGATGGATAGCATCCAGAGCTGAACATAACAGCTGATGACTATCATCTTTCTTGGTGTTGTGCGAGAGATGCGTCTTCCTGTTGTGCAATTTGTCTGACTGAATAGAGTTCAGTCTAACTCATCAACAAATGAGAAAACCCTCAAAAATATTTATATAAAAAAGAAATGTCTATAAACTGTCTTCAGCTAACACTATATCAAAATTGAAAGTGAGGCAAGATCATTAAATACTGAGAGCTTCATTAAAAATATTCATTCAAGTATAGAAATAATCATGATGATAGCTAAACACAATCAAAACGATAATTGTGTTTTCTTTGGTTAACAAACCAACCATTCACTCCCACAGATTCCCCACAAATTAAATAAGAAGTATCCATGTTCTTGGAAATAAGAAAATGTATCCGTAACATATCCTTCTGTCTGCCAGCGATCATAATAATTACTGAAGTTGATTTTTGCAACTGATGTTAATGGGGGTTTCACCTTCTCTTTGAATTAATTGCTTCAAACAATCAATATGTTATTGGGATGTAGCTTAGTTTCATGACCCACGAGGGACTCATGTTGGACTGTTTTCCTGTTTTATTTTGAAGTCCTTCTGTTCAGTTCCTGCTCTTGTTTGTCTTTGATTGTTTTTACCTGTGTCTAGTTTCCCACCTGTGTCTGATTCCCTTGTTTGTGACTTCCCTATTTATACCTGTACCTTTCTTTTGTTCTCTGTTGGTTCATTCTTGCTGTTTTACCTGCACATGTTCATGATCTCCTCGTGTTGATGTTCCCTTGCTGTCTGCTTTTGTTTTTCCCTGGTGCTTTTGTTACCCGTACACTGGATCCTCTAAGTTATTTTTCATTTTCAATAAACCTTTAAACTGCCAGAGTCTCTGCCTGTGTGCACTTGGGTCCTACCTCTGCTACAAAACACAACAAAACTTAGTGCACTTTTCCCTCTGTCTCCTTTTCTTCTGCATCCTTTTTGCTAGTTGCTCGCTGCTAACTAAACAGCTAGCCTGGTTAGCTGGCTGGTAGCCCCATTAGTGAATCACTATGCAGTTTGCAGAAATGGCTACTCCAGGAAGCTACTGTTTACTTTTATTTGGATTTAGAGACAAACATTAGAAATTATTAATGAAGAATGTAAATTGATTTAAAGCATTAGGAGGCTAGTGCTACTTGCCTTGATATACAGTTTTACCAGAGATGTGTATTCTGAATCTCTGCAACAGAGACGAGTGCAAGGTTAGCATGACGCATGATAGCCAAAATTCTGAGAATAACACCCAAACTGCAAACGTCTTCCTTTACCATCAACACCTTCATCAGCTGCAGTATCTTAGCAGACCAGCTAAGGTGTGTACAACAGAGCAATGATATCTCCTGCACCTACCTTCACTAGATAAGCAATTGCACCAACACTGGACATTTTAATTTTGAATAACAATAAACATGCCTGTAAGTCTGATCTTTTAATAACGTGGCAAATTATGACAGAGAATTATAACCAGCTCTTCAGTCCAATCCCTTAATTACACCAGCCTAGTTTTCCCATCGTCTGTTACAAACTCCCAGAGGACACACACACACACACACACACACACACACACACACACACACACACACACACACACACACACACACACACACACACACACACACACAC
>JAVQJD010024274.1:0-12500 GCA_036023655.1 Nannoperca australis | reverse complement strand
CATTTTGATTTGGCACTTTGGACATATGGAGCAGTTTGCATTGATCTGCTGGTTTGGGTGGCCATGCAGTGCAATAATCGCTATGTTTGTAGAATGACATCCCTTTCCCTTAAGTGGGCCACACTCGCCTACACAAGGCCCAGGCTACAAATATGGTTTACATGATACCACATGGACGTATACGGATCACATGAATACTGGTAACACAAACAGTTATGGCAGGAAAATGCAAGTGTTAGAAAATCTTTAAAAGAAATGAAAGCGGTCCATACTTCAAAGCTCACCTCTGCTGCTGTGTTATTTTCCATAACACAAAAGCAACATATCAACTCAAATTACAGATAAAAATGCACAACTTCAAAGCCTTTGATATTGTGGGCTTAAAATCCCCAGACTATTTCCTGCTCTAACAGATACGTAAAAATGTGACTGTTTAAACAACGCGGTGCCTTTTAGGTTGCATCCTCTGCACCACATTACCACATTGAAATCCATAAAAATGTCTAATGCAACAGCAATGAATCACAGGTGGCTGCTTCAACTGCTGTGTGTTATAATGATGGATGATTTGAAAGGCTTATGGTGAGCCGTGGACCAAAACAACATGGGGAACCAGTGTCTCTTACAACCTACAGTAAATGCACCCTGAAACATCCCCTGTTCTAACATAAGTGCACATAATATGAAATAAGACCATTTACTACAACAGCTGATCTTTGTCTTTGAATTTTGTACAATATTATGTCACATACATAAATAACTATCAGATTTAACATTTCCATAATGTGCAGCCTGAAAACAATGTGCTTTTATGCACTGTGCATCAAATAGGGAACTTTTATTCTACATTCAATTGGTTTGTAAGAATTATGGCTACAAAACCTTTTAACATTTAAACAAGTATTCAGTGAACGTGGCAATCTGATTAGATTTCTGTTACATTTGTACGATTTAAAACAATTAATTCAACTGTGCGAGTTCTTAGCTGTGACGTTAACAATCCACTGTGGTTGCCCAATTATACAATTTTATTATTTAGATCTTGCGTTCATTAAATAGTTTTGGATACTTGTATTACAGAGGCAAGACATTTGGAAACCTGTTGGGTGAAAAATAGGAACGCATTAAAAAAAAAAAAAAATTCACACCCCTGAACTCTATGTCAGAAAAAAAAAATTTAATCACAACAGAGTAAATAAACTCTTTTTGAAACACACATTTATCTGATGAGTCATGTTTGTCAAAAAAAGAAAGAAAATAAAAGCAGCAGATATGAAGAAAAAAAAGAAACACAAATCCATTTAGTAACTCTTGAATGCCTCTTTTAGACTTTCCACTGCTGAAGGTGGACAAGATCTGAATTCCACTTTGGGACTCTCTATGTCAGGCAAAGTCATGTCATCCCAGAAAAAATAAAATAGTGTTCTCACAAACATCTAAATACAAAACACGTACAGTGTGCATTCTTCTCAAATAAAGATTTTTAAAAAGACATAGAAATCAAACAATGTTTTGATGATCCTAAGGCCTGTTTGAAGTTGGCAGCTGATGATAAAGGTTATGTTTCTTTCACATGAACACATTTTCAGTTTCCACCTAATGGAGGCTTGTATCCAGACAATGACAAAAACCCTCCACATACTGTACTTCCATTCTGTTTGTATAACCTGACACCACAATGGTGAAGCTGCATTTAGGTTCTTGCAGAGTGCCATCCGACTGTTATTTCACCAGATGAGTACATAGAGGGTTTAAGGCAGCTTGGAAGTCTTCATTTCCACTAATGTAATGTAAAATAATCACTCATTAGTTTACACCGTGGCCATTGTCACATCCATGTCTCTTATCCATGTCAGAAGTGTGATTGCTGTCATCCTTGCTACTGGAAGTGTTGACAGAACATTGACTTGTGTTTTCTGTCCGTTAGGATTTTTAGAGCGTCCGGTATTTGGTTCTTTGTCAGGTAAACAGACTTGCCACACTCCAGCTCTCAGTGGTTTCTAGTTCGTCTCAGTGTTTCTGCTGCTGAAGGGACTGTGCACTGCCCGCCTGAGCCTCATGTGGCTTTGTCTTTCTGGTTGCAGTTGTTGTCTGTGCTGTTGTGATCTGTCTGGTTGTCCTGTAGGCCGTCCTGCTCTTTGGCCTGCTGACGTCTCGATTTGACTGGTAGGGCCAGTACCACCAGGAGGCAGAGGAGATGTAAGCAGAAGTACCAGGACCTGCAGAGACACCCCAAAGTGAGAATTATCGAAACACAGTTTATTATAAGTAGTAGTTGAAGGGTAAAACAAGAAAATATGACAGTTTCAAAGCCATGCCGTTAGTGTGGCAAAAAAAAAGAGAGTCAGTCAGTTGATCCATTGCTTTAGTCCAGACTGAAATATCTAAATATATATCAACCACATGATGAATTGCCATTCAATTTTGTTGAGACATCCATGGTTCCCAGATGATGGTAGTCTTAAGGTGGATCTCCTGATCCACCATCAAGTCAACATTTTTATTTGCCCTATGCACAGTATATAAAATATCTGCAAAACAATTGATAATCCCATCCAACTGTTAGCATGCTAACACAATGAACTAAAATGGTGAACATGGTAAACATTAAACATTTAACATCCTGTTAGCGTGGTCACTGTGAGAAGAAGCACGATAGCATTAGCGCTGTGGCTAAATGTAGCCTCACAGAGCCGTTAGAGTGGCTCTAGTTAGCTTTGTTAATAGCTGTGAGAAAGATGGGGTGATTGACAGCCCTATAATAATATGCATCATAATAAGTCATAGTAAGGGAGATGTGACAAATTTTGTGTCATATATGAGAAAATAAAGATTTTAGGTTTAGTATAATAATAATAAGCGAAAATAGCACATTTTTGCTGACACAGGGATGAAACAAGACACTTCTCGGTGTCAAACTAATCTATACATGGAAACAAATCTAAGTTATCGCACAATGCAGGTATGCTTAATATGTTATTGACCTAAACGATACCCACAAATGTTGGCTGTTTTTCAGCTCCACCTCCTCCTTCTCTCACAAACCTGCTCCTTTAATGAGTCTGTTTTATACGGCCTGTCTAGCAGCCACGAGCAGTCCTCATCTGAATGACACTGACCATTACTGGGCCTTTATTTCATGGCAGCGTCTGAGCAATGTTAGGGTCGCTCATTCCACTTCCTCCTCATCAATCCCCATCCTTCGCTCATTAAGCTTTCTTGTTAACAGTTATAGCCTGACAAGAGGGAACCAGGCTAATGAAAAAGTGTTCATTTCCACACTGTGACCAGTAACTTGCTTAATATAACAACTATTTCACACAACAGCAAAACAAAGTGCAAAACTCACTCTCCTAATTACTTTGCAGAAACACAAAGGCTACAGTATTCTCTCTTGAACTCAAAAATGTTTAATGGCCTTCACACTGTCTAAAGCTAAAATAAGTATTGTATCAATATTAACACACAATTCAGCCAAACATACAAACCTGTAGAATTTGAGCGAGGGTCCCACAGCAAGTAGGACAAATGGCGCAACTGTGTAGCTAATGGCAATCTGAGTCCACGCCCACGTGACGACATCATAGATGCACTTGTACGAGTCAGAGCCCAGGAAGTACGGTCTGATGTTGTGCCTTACCTGAAAGAAAGAAAAACATCCTCTGAGTTCTCAACATCATTTTCAAGAAAATTACTCTGTAAAGTTTAAATTGTATCCCAGTCTATCCAGTGTTCACTAAACTAGACTTGAATTGAACCAATTGACCTAGTTCCTGAAATCTTTTGTGGCAGCAGGCATTACTGCCGAGTTCTGCTTATAATCTCCTCTTCCTTCTCTTTCCCCCCCCCCCTCTCTGTGTCTTTTTCCATCTCATAACTCTTCAGAGAAATGTATCTCTGAACATGTCAGTGTGGCACTGGCCAGTGGTTTTATGCCGTAACTGGGTCAGTGGTCTCCTAGTGCTCCTTTAGAAAAAGAAGAAGAAAGTCCCTGCAGGGACTCACCTGCACGACAAGTTGAATGTGGTGGCATTTCAGATATCAACCCCTTCCCAAGGAGATTATCCAGAATTACAATGTGAGTTTCCCCCTGTACTGTAACTCCACTGTCTCCACATAAAAATCCTCCTGCCTCCTTCTTTCACAAGGCCAGAGTGAAGAGGTCTGGCTTAGCAAAGATTAGTGGTAATGGCCCACACATGAGATAAATGTGGTATACTACTTTATCATTATCCCCTTACTGTCCATAAAGAGATTTTTTTGCATGTTTGTGGGTCTGCTAAGTGGCAGTGGCAAATCTAAAGAGCTTTTAGACTCTTGCAGAATGATGGAAAAACAAATAAATCTAATTTTATAGCAAAATGTCTATAATGACTCTAGGATTCATGCTTTATGTTATAATTCCTAAGCTGCAAGAGGATAATGTACCACTGTACGAGTTAGATTTTTATCTATTTGGCTGGATCTGGCTAGGAAAAGCTTCACCAAAAGGGACTGTATAGAAAGAAACAGGGAGTGTACTCACTGCACGTGCAGCCATGGTCATGGCAATGCCAGTGAGGAAGGTCAGGTAGTAGCCGGGGTACACCCCGTGCCACATGGCTGACAGCAGGAAGGTGGCAGCAGTGGGGTTGATGGCACAGCGCTCATAGCACACCCTGGGGAGAAAACAGCCATGACACACATCCAGTGTTCAGTCAAAACAATTCAAGTAGAAACTAAGGAAATGTTTACATGCAGATATTACAACAAGCATCTACAGCCAGGGCTTGCTCTCACACAAACTGAGCAAGGTACAGTATTACAACCTGAATTGTTTTACCTTTTGAGCCAAAGGGCGGTCTGGATATTCCAGTTGTCTAGGAAACTCTTGAAACTGGTGGCAAACTGAAATCAGACCCAAAACAATATACTTTTAGGCTTTAGATGAAAATCCTTTATCTGGATATAACCAGTCTCATAAAAAGAGCCTAACCTCAATGTCCAGAATTCTGAGATTTGATATTAGGTCCCACCGTGGGGAGCCATCTTTGTTGTATCCATTGAAGCCAAATCCGGCAGCATTGTTGATAGCATCAGCTGCAGGAGAAAGGTACAAATGTTTCTGAGTACTAGAACAGCAGCAGTAAAGGATCCCAACAGCGCCACATCCTTAGAATACATTAGTTTGTGAAGCAATGACAGAAACAGATGGAGATCCAACATCACAAGTATTTGTCATTGACAAGAAATTAAGTGCTTTCAATTCAACACTAGATGGCACTGTCACTTCAGGAAACTTCTTTTTAGGCTGCATATCAACAAACTGTATGTATACTTTAAAAAGAACCTAATGAATCCAGAACAGCACAGTGAGTTCATACCACTCAGATGAGTAGTAGCATTGAACAAAACCAAAGTAGTAACATCAGTTTTAGTTCATTTATTCCAAAGTCACCCACTTTGTCATTAGAGTCATGCAATGAGACCCTTCCAGGAGATGGAGCAGAGTCTAAGTGTATTATTGAGAGAAGCAGACAGATGAACAAATGCCATTGTGGTACTTTCCAGGGGAACTCACCATCATCTTTTTTTGCACCCATTATTTGATCAAATATGTATTCTGAAGGCCAATAACAACAATCTTTCCTCTTCCTCTCCTGCCAGAGATTTGCTCTTCTTCTCTTTTACATGTTAAGGTGAAATTAGTTATCACTAACTCATTCATTGTTTGCTTGTGTTTTTCATTCACCTACAATCAAATAATAAAAAGGAAATGTGTACTCTAGTACTATAATGCAGTCACATCAAACCCACCAAGTGTCCAGACAAAGTAGTATTTTGGCCTCAGAGACAGCATGGCCAGGTAAAGATAGATGACCTGAAGGTGGAAGGGTGTGGAGTTGACAAAGTCATCGTCTATGGCGTGCTCCACCGGGAGCAGCTTGCACAGCGACAGATAGATGGCCAGCGAGATGGCGCATGTACACAGCTTGGAGATGACATCATTCTGGGTGGAGGTGAGAGAAGAGAGTGTGATACAAAGACGCAACCCATTGCGCCATATTATATACAAAGACAACAATAACCACATTAGGAGCCGTGATTTTTGTACTTCAAAAACTCTGTTAAGTTAACTCAAGGTTAACTCAAGTCCTTGAGCATTCTCTCATGTTTTATATTTAGCGACATCTGTGTTTCTCGGTTCCTTTCTCTTCTGAGACAAACACACAGTCAAATCTTGGAGTGTAATTAAATTATTAATGCATTATGCAGAAAGAAAACACAAATAACCTTGGGGTTTAGGCGTTTGCGTCATTACATTCTCAATTATGTCTCACTGTCTCTGAAGGGAACCAAATGCATTAGAATTACCCAGCACCCCTTAAAACGGCTCTACTATTGTATGGGTCTTTTTCAAACATTACCCGAAAATATACTCTTAGAAGAGAATTGCATAGTTTAAAGTTCAATTTTGTAATATCATATCCGCTCATTATAATACCATTATAACACCAAACACAGCTCAAAATGTAGGTCTATTTTACGACAGTGTTTGCAGACTTCACACGATGCATGCACCTGTATTCAAGAAGTTAAATTGTGTTGTACCTTGGGTGAGGGTTCACTCTGCTTGTACTTCCCATTCTCCTTGCCGTTGGAGTTCTCCTGGTGGCGAGGCTGGTAGCCCGTGCCTTCAATGAAGGCCATGTAGTCGTTGTAAGAGCAGGTGGGCCCTGCCATGATGCCCATGAAGTTACAGTTGTAGCTCAGGTACTCCAGCAAGCTGGGCATCCGCCTTAAGGGCCACAGGGAAGAGACAAGAGCAGATATATTAGAGATGGGGGGAAAAATGGAAATTAAAAGATGCTTTCATGTAGTAGAGTAGTGCCAAACTGAAATACAGTCAAATAGGAGAACAGACAAAATACTATGAGTATTGATGGCTCCCTGTCCACTGTGAAATCAGTACGCTCTATTCTATTGAACTGTCCAGGAGAAGAGGGAGGAGTGCTTTATCTGACTGAAGATTTTTGTGGTCTCATACGCTTCCTTGCTGACTTGAATCTGCTGGGTGAGGTAGCAATCTAACTGCCTGAACAGTAGCTCTTGTTTCGACTGCTAATTGCTAACCTTCCCAGCAGCCATCTCAGAGTTAGCGTCTGACTCACAGTAGCAAAGTTTTATCAAACAAAAATTTGGTGCACCGGTTAGTTCGTTTACTATGTGCAACAAATATGTCAAGATGTGAGTCCTGCTCTATGCTCCATCTGTTATATCTCTATTCAGCCGTATCGTCACATGTTAACTATCTATTAGCTTACAGTGGCAACACATGGAGGGCAGGGCAGGGCAGGGCATTCCTGCAATATCCATCAGATAATTATTGAATGTGTGGTATCCTGGATACCGAGTGCCTAACAACTGGTTGATAACACCAGAGAGAGCTTGAAAGGGGGGGCACTGTGATGATTTCATATGCAAGAAGCAATGAAGCCTTTATTAAAATAAAAACTCACACCGAGTTCATTAACTCTAATTTAAGACCATGTCAACTTTTAAATTCAACTTGATTGAACGAGCCCATCACCTGAAGCAGTAAAAACATACCTGAGTCACATACCTGATTGCTAGGTATTTCTGACTGGGAGTCAGCTGCCCCTCTCGCTTAGTCAAACCTACAGACAGACAGGGATACATCTCACATAAAAAAAAACACCTGGAAATCATGTTCTGAAAGCCTCATGGTTTTGCAAATATTGTAACTGTGTACATAACCTCAAAAACTCATCATCTAACAGAGGTTGTTCCTTAATTGTGGTTAAACTTTTGGCTCCTTGGTGACAAATTACAACATGGCCAGACATGCTGATGGCAGTTATTGTTGTTATTGAGAAGGTTAAGTAAAAGTTTTTCCTGTTATTTGTGCTAAATGCCTGAGTTTTAATCAGTCTGCTCTTGTGGCTTTGCTCCTCATTAGACTAAACACCCATGGCCAGATTGTACAGAGTGCACGTGTACGTGTTGTGTACGGCTCCTCGTGCAAGGCAATGCTTAGTTAAATTCTTCTGCTCTTCTTGCCACAATTAAACCTCTGATCCCAATGAAAGGACAGAAAATATACATTTTGAAGCAGCTTCACTTTGACTTTAATCATTTATTTTATTGTATAAAAATATGGCATGCGAGTGTGTGTGTTTGGAAGCATAAACAGCAGGCAGGTATCAGGGGTGTGACAGTCCTCTGAGGATGGGGATTACAGTCTTAGTTTCTCATTAGACTCACAGTTGCGAGAAGAATCAGTGACCTGAACAGAATTTAAAACACCACACTGCATACACATTCATGCACGCGCCAAAACACACACACACACACACACACACACACCAACACCCAAAGTGTTAGACTACTGATTGTGTTCAGTCTAGAATATCCTGAGGGGACTTAAGACTGCAAGTGGGAACTAAAAAGCTGTGTGACTCTCATCATCTTTTCAGTCTCGAAGCTCTCTGACACTTGATCACACTTGTTTAATTTAAACTCGACGTCACGTCTCCATCTTTATTTATTGCTTATTAGCACATGTGGTGTTTCAGTTACAGCAGAATACTTACTCACTCAAAAAGCTGACTTTGGTACTAGCATGGCACAGGACAGGACAATTACATATACCATTCCTTGTTTTATATTTAGCTAATAAAAGCATGCAGAATAGTTCAAATTCAGCTTGTGTTTAAAGTCAGCCATTAAACTGTTATACAAAGAGAGAGAGAGAGTGCTTACTTGGTCATTGCCCCATTACATAACTGTATTCATGCTCTCTTTCTGGTTCACTAGTCCATTGTCAGAACTGACTACTGGCTCGGAAACGTGGCCATGTGATCTGATTTTAAACTAAAAGAGAAAGAGAGAACTGAACCATTTTCACTTCTCTCACATCTGCCACTTTGTTTTTTTACATTTTCACAGAGGATGCACACGCACACTGAAAACACACATGCTTTGATGTTCGTCTCACCATCATGTATTTCAAATGCCAAGCTGGTAATCTTCTGTGTTATAACCATCATGGGCCTAATAAAGAGCATCAAACAGCGGGAAAAAGGCCATGTTAATATTGTGAATTTCAAACCCATTCACTACAGCACACACAACCAGCTCACCTAGTTTCACTTTTTTTAACAGGCTGACATTTTCTAATAAATATTTTTCTAACATTATTTTCAATGCTTGTTTTTTCTGTTAAGAAAAAGTTATTGTGTAAACCTGCTAGCCCATATTTATTCAGCCAGCATTGTTGCATTTTACATAGGTAACTAATGGCCTTAGGTGCCAGTTTATCTAGTAATAATAGTAACAGTGTCAGCTGCAGCAAGGTCTCCACAATGGGACGTTTCCTCCAGAGTAATTGCAGGCATTTTCTGAACTTCCTGTAGCTATTTCCTTTCTAATCTTCTTCTCTATTCTTTAGGCCCAATCCAGTCCTATGCTACTCAGACCTCTTCTTCTTGACATAATAAAGTCATTCTCTATCAACGAACACTGTAAAATCTGCTCTCATGTGCGTAAGCCTGCATTTAACCTTTCTGTTAAGTACACGTTCCTGACTTATTTCATACACGAAAACTGCTGGTGGCGGCATCAAGTTAAGCTACAGAGTTAAAAAACAAGCAACAGGCCAGAGATTTTTGAGTCTTAAAAGCTAAAAATAGCTTTAAAGAATTGAGGAAAGACTACCTGGTCCTGAACATTTGCCTATAAACAGGGGGACAGAGTACGAGGTTGGTGAAATAGTGAAATCTCTGCCCTCGCAGAGGCAGTATGGGTTTGCATTAGGTTGCTTAGCAACTAGCCACCCCCACCCTGCTGGGAGTGCAGGCTGTCTGCTTAGATTGTCAGACAGTCTGGAGGAGTGGGAACCAACCACAAGGAACTATAGTCGCTATCGGCTGCGGACACAGCAGTGTGACACGCTCTTGTTTCTGTTTTTGATCAGACTGGTTGACTTATATCCAATATTCCCCTGACTCTTAGGTGTAACTTCTCTTTTTAGCTTAATTTCTTACTCCATTTAGCATTCAAAATTAAGACCAATGGAGGTCTTCAGTTTGTACTTCAAAAAGATTATTAAGAGCTCTGTGGTCTTAGTGTAGCTTACCCTGTAAAATCTGCAGAGTACATGCCATAGTCAAACACATAGACTCGTGTGATCTGACACAATATCAGGTAGCCCAGCGTCACAACGAAACAGTACCTGTACAGAGAAAGGAAGAAGAGAGAAATTACAGAAATAAATGATTACACAGTGTATGTAGGTAGGACATATGTGCAAATACAAAAATGTTACGTTCAAAAGCCAAAAAGAACTATGAAATCTTGGCGCATATGTTCTAACATTATTGTCAATCTCAACACTTTAACACTTTGATATGGAGCTTTGTAGGCAGGACATCTGAATGCACATATACCCTCAGAGTCCTAAGGAGAGAAAATAAACTTAGACCGTCCCTTTGTTCCCATTTCTGTGGCAGGACAAGGACTTTATTCTAGTACAGTACAAAAGACAGTGGCCTTGGACAACCGGGCAGAGCTATGGGAAGGGGAGCGGGTTGAAAATCGGACAAAAGGACAGAGGAGGCCCCAATAATGTGTCACCGTCAGCGTTTGAAGACGGAGGACAACGCAACCTTTCAACAGACGCCAAAACCTGTTGCAGAAGCAGTTCAAGTCAAAGCTAGCTAGCTCGCTAGCATTCCTCTGCTGCTAACAATGAGAGTATTCTGCTGCTCCAAGGACGACTACAACACACCAGCTAGAGCGAGGCTGCACTGCTGATAAGACACAACGGGACCTCTTGATTCTGAGCGCCTATTGTATCTGCAGTCAAGGTTGCAGCCAAGACATCATCTTTATCATCACACAAAATAAAATAACCCTCATACTAGTGCAATATGAAATACTTTACACACTACTATTAATCGCAAAACACTCAGATAAGGCACTGTGAAGAGGAGATAATTATAATACACTCCTGTTACGTGCTCTGCGTGTTTGTATCCTACCCACACATGGCATGATATTCAGTGTACACAATATTTTTTTTTAATTTTGGGAGATTACATGGCTCTTTAGAAAGGCCTCCATATTCACAGACCAGGCCTACAGCAATGGGGCTCATCTACATTGCGTGGATACATTCAGTAATTCTAGTTAAAATGTGTTAGTAAATTGTTGTTGGAACAGTACTAGGTTTTATAGAGGTTTCTCCTTTTGAACTGTGGACACTGCGGTTATATGGTATGCACCCTAGTCAATAGACTACTGGGGCACCCCTTCATAGAGATTTCTGTGGTATTTAGCTTTGCTCACTGTTGCCTCAAGCCTTTCTAGGAGGTATGAAACGACATTAGTTTCCAGAAACAACAAAAGACAAAAACCTTTGATCTGCTTATAAAACTTACTTTCCATGTTCATTAACAGACACATTTGAGCATGAAGCTATGCATGTTTTCATTTAAAAAGGGAATTACTAACATAAATCCACAGTTTCAGCCTCAGTGGGAATAAAAGCCAAAAGGCTCCTTTCATCAGTATCCTAACATGTTCAACCTAAGAACTCAAGAGGTACCCTCAAACCCCACTTTGACTATTTCTACAATGTTTTGAACCTGGTTAGCATCACTGTTTCAGTGTTCTGGTGCATTTACGTGATTTGATTCTAGAAAAGCCCCAAAACATACCACTGTTTAATGGGACATAAATTAAACCAGCAAGCAAGTATAGCAGGGTCCAAGCAATTATTGCAACTTAGAATAGTCTGTATATGCACCAAAACATATCTCAATAAATCATTTCGCGCCTCATTCACAAATGACTAATCTATTTTAGGTACTATTCTTTGCAATACCCTTGAAAAATACAAGCTAAAAATAAAAGTTAATATAGTAAGTTATCTTCCCTAAATATGCTCAATACCAGACAACATGAGCTTTAGGTTTTTCTGTTGACTGATTTTCAATCTTTAGCAACAATCCCATTTCACCAACAATAGCTTTGTATTCCGGCAGCACACAGCTCCAGTTATCAGTGAGCATATGAGCTATATGTGCTGCAGCAGCTATATTTGCAGCGGGCCCACCAGGGATTCTGTCTTCATCCTCATCTGGTTTGGGTTTGTGTAAGTCACAACCCAGAGGGGGGTGTTTCATTTCCACTCAAGGCATTGGACTGGAGCCTGGGACTAAAGTAGGCTGGCCTCCGACTGTGGGACAGCGGTAGACGGGTCAACGTGCAGACAAGGAGCCACATGTATAGCTACACACTGTACGTGGGGCAATGAAAACGAAAAAACTGGCTATAAATAAATGTCTGAAAACTCCAAGACCTCTCTCTAAGGTTGTGTACACATAGTAAATGCCACTGACACACACACACACACACACACACACACACACACACACACACACACACACACACACACACACACACACACACACACACACACACACACACACACACAC
>JAVQJD010024265.1:0-19858 GCA_036023655.1 Nannoperca australis | reverse complement strand
TTACTAAAAAAAATAAACCCCCCCCACCCAAAACCAGTTAGTAATTTTCATTGTAAATACTTGTCCCTCCCCCGCCCCCCCCCCCCCCCGTCTTTGCTCGTGCACACATCTCGCAAGTCAAAGGAGACCATCGAGCTCAAGTTCATTGACACCACTTCCAAATTCGGCCACGGCCGCTTCCAGACTGCCCAGGAGAAGAAGGCATTCATGGTGAGTGTGAGAAAAGTTTGGTGCACACATGAATCTGAATTTCCCCCAATTTATTTACTTACCTACTCATCCTTCTCTAATGATTTAACACTGACCTCTGGTTTACCTGCAGGGGCCACTGAAGAAGGATGCCCTGAAGACACTGTCGGAGCCTCTGAAAGAGGAGGCCTGAAAAAAGACATTCTCACATTTCTATTCTCAAACAATAATAAAAGAATTTTATCATGGAAATTAACTTTGGTGAAAGCTGTGTGTTTGTGTTTTAACTGCAACCTCTACCTATTTGCATGTAGTTTAAGTTCAACAGTTATGTGCTAGACAGGAGGAGTGCTAGAAGATTGCTGACACTTAAGTAAAATGTAGTACATTACATTTAAAGATGTATAATGACATTTTTTAAATAAAATTCCAGTTTCTGTAGGTTCACTCTGGTACATCAAGGATTTGAAAACATTTTGAAATATGAACAGGTCAGGTACATACTGTTTGTTCAGAGCAGTTTGTTTTTGAACTTTCTTTGCACACACGTGACTACAACTATTAATATCAGCGAGGCGTGGTGGTGTTTCAGCCCCAGTCACTGTGTTAGCTGAGTTCGAAGCCCCGAAGCTTTGAGTCTTTATCGGCACAAAAAGAAAGAAAGCCCAACGCTTCATAAGGCTTCACTCCCAGGCATGTGTTTAAGAGCTTATAATACGTTCATGCTTAATCCATGCAACACTAATTTGTTGGTTAGTTAAATTAAAGTCTATGGTTTGTTGCCATAACTGACTGCCTTTCTGTAATTTTTATCACATGACCAGTGGAGCGTAACTTGATTGGCTGGATGTTGGGTCGGTATGA
Organism: Nannoperca australis; assembly: GCA_036023655.1. NCBI lineage: Eukaryota > Metazoa > Chordata > Actinopteri > Centrarchiformes > Percichthyidae > Nannoperca > Nannoperca australis. Next base: position 18,805 of record JAVQJD010024265.1, on the reverse strand, counting down.
CACAGAATGAATCGCTTATCTTTGATATCTCGAATGTTTTATATGAATTTTGGTATCTGAACTTGGCCTATCAAATTTGAGCAAGTTGAATATATATTATTTGATTTTTTTAATTTTTGATTCTGGATTTGTGAACATTGAAAACTAAATGTGAAAATAAGTTACTGAACATTTAAAGTGGCAAAAAATTCAAACATAATTTCAATGCAAAAAAGAAATCAGTGCTAGAAATTCAATGGCTTTAAAAATTCTAAATCTGGTGAGACAGTTTTACTTCTATATGAACAACATCTTGTTTTTGACATGCAATAAAGACATCCTGTTTTTCATTCTTGCATCATTTATCAGTATTTGTTAGTATCAAATCAAAAAGTTCTCTTTTGGAAAACCAGCGTTAAATGTGCTCTCAATGGTGTAGTACAGTTCAATTATCTTCACAGTGGGGGGCACTGTACCACTATTCTCACAGTCCCAAGGTCGCTGCCGCACTCAGCGTGCCTTCAGGAGGCATCTATCCTGCTGTGATTACAACATTCACACTCAGGATGCACACCAAGCTGGTTCCCAGCTGCAGCAGCCTCAGAACCCATTGGAGATTCAAGGCAATAGTTGCTCAATGGCTATTTTGCATCCACATAATCCCATCTGTGCCCTCAAAGGGGCTACTACTCTGACATGTACTCCTGGGACTCCATGGAGGACTGGTGGGATGAGGAATGCATTGAGGACTGGTGGGATACAGGTGGGTTGTCCAGGCCAGATGTCATCAGGGGCAGGTATAGATCGTCCATGTTGGGCATGACAAACACTTTCTGTAGAGATATTTAATAATTAGTGCAATTATTAGAAGTTAGGTCTCACAGTTTTTAACGATATGGAAGGTGTTTCACTGACGGGACTGACCTGGAACTCACACTGCAGTTTTTTCTCGATCCACTCAGTGACGTGAGTAAAGGTGACCTCCCTCTCCCCGAGCGTGGGACGCACATGAAGGTCTAACCTGGGAGGCACCCGGAAACTGTACCTGAGGGGACAGAACGAGAGAAGAACACTGCGTGAGAAAGAAATGAAAAACGTTGATTTTTTCATTTGTGGTATGAAATGACAAAGAGAAAACCTTAGTACCATATCCTGTCAGTAGGGGGAGGTGGGATGTTGACAGCCAGAGTGCCAGAGAGCTCTAGGACCTCAACGCTGAGCATCAGAGGCATGTTGGACACCTCGGCTATCTTCTTCCTGATGTACTCGTTCTCTGTGGCTTTCTGGAAGTACTTGGACTTTGCTATCTTGTCCACAAATCTCAAGATCTTCCTGCTTGTGCTGCCACCAGTGTGTCTGGGGAAGGATAAGGATGAGGGCACAAATACAAATTACTGGGATTGGGACTATTTCAGAAAACTGTATACAGTGAACTGTCTAAACTGGGATTAAGTGACTGCAGCCCTGATTTACTTACTGACATGTCCATATTCACAAACAGAAGACTACTCTGTTATTACTGCCTGTTCATTATGATAGTAAACTTAACAACAAGAGCTTTGGACTAAGAATTATGATTTGGATTTGACTGACACGTTTGCTTGATGAGCATCCCCAGCTTTCCTTTTCTTTCCTGTCTAAAATTGGTCCATCTTGTGCTTCCCAGGTCATTTTACTTTCTGCAAAATCTTGCTAACCTGAATCGTGATGGTTTTGCTAACATCAGAGCCCTGTGATTACTTTATTGTTCCCAAATGAATCAGATTCATAAACTCACAAGCCAACAATATCTGCCGTTACGTCACAAAATGGGATGCTACCACACATTAAACATGGTTCCCAAATTACTGTGCAGTTTTCTGACATATGATCCACGGTATATTTGATCTATGTGGCAGAAAACGCCAATAAAGTTGTTAATTTACCCTTCAGCTGCTACCACTGTGCTCTTATCTCCCAGAGACCCCTGCGGCTCCGAGAGGGGGGCTTCGTCTTCATCAGACGAGCCTGCGCTGGATGACTCTTCATCACTGTCAGCCAGTATACACAGCCTGGGCTTAGAGCTGAAATACACAACAGTGGTACCTCTTAATGCAAACTATTGAGCTTATAAGACGAATGTTCTCCTCAAGCATGTTTACATCCACCTCCACACTCTTGCTCTTTATCTACTGAGGAATATGAAACTGAGGTGGGCCTCACCCTACTAGCTGGGTCTCTGGAACGCTGTGAGCCTCATCCTCTCCATCTTTACCCAGCTTACACAGATTCATCTTAGTCTCTAGGGTCATCTGAAGGCAGCCTGTGTACACCAACTCCAGCTCCAGCCACAGGCCTTGGGGATAAAGAGAGGGAGGCAGAGAGGGGGAAAAACAGATAATGCTTCAGACTTAAACTTCGATCTAAAGCCTGAGTTTGGTTTGGAGGCCAAAATCTCTTCCAGATCTGGCCCAGCATGAATGTCTGTACCAAATTTACTGCCAATACATCCAGTAGATGTTAAGCTATTCCACAGGATAAGGGATTTCATAGCAATACCAGCAATACCATCTAGTAGTTGCTGTATATGTTTCAGCCACTCCGCTAGCATGGCTAATAATCAAAAGAGCAAAAGCGTGTAAAAATGAGATCTTATCCAATGCAACATGAACGTGTAAATACACACAACTGTACCTCTGCGGTCAAGTGTAGGTTTAGAGGTGCTGAGGACCTGAGGGAGACAATTGCCCATGTCCAGGTCAGCCAGAGTCAGTTCATTCATGAAGTATGGTAACTATAAGGAGACAGACAACACCTCTAATCAGTAAACATGCTGTTTTTGTGCCAGACATAAAAATGTCCAAATTAAATCTGTGTGAAACCAATAGAGAGGCAGCTGATTACTTGTGTAATTACAAATGAACGAGCAGGGAAAGAGGAGAGCAGGAAATGAGTAACGACATGTTGCGGTGCCATCAGTGCTACTCTACTCTTTATCTACCTCCACACACACACACTGTAGTATTGATGTGCCAGAACTGATGTTCGGGTCATATCATCGAGTGAGTAGAGCTCTCACCTACAGTATACTCACTGTTGCCTCCATGTCATTAGTGAGTATGACACTGATGATGCTGTAGATGATGGTGTGAAGATGAATGTGAATATGAAGATCATTTTGTCAACCAGGGACTTCAGTTTCCATCTACCCTTGAAAAATAATTTATCATCCTTGTCCGCCCTCACCTTGATCTTGCTAAGTTTCTTCTGGATCTTGTGTGCGACCTGATCGGTCCAGTACTTCTCCCGCAGAAAGTCCCAGAAGATCCTTCCCACCAGGGAGTTCACCCAGTTGGACTGGCCCTCTGCAGAGCATCCCCCTTCCCCTGAACGCCCACTGGCCTCCGCTCCAGCTTGACCTCCAGATCCATGCTCTTCATTGTGAATCTGCAGGGAATAACAAAGAAACACGTCATTGGAAGGACGCAGTCAGAGGTTATATATCCTCAAGCAATTTATGCTGACTCTAATACATATTCTGCATCTACCTCCTCTAAACATGAGGACAAACTGTCTCTACGTGGGGTGCCAATGCCAAACCACCCAAGCAAGGATTAGCAGCTCAGTCAGGTATACTGCAGATGTACCACAGCTGGTCCCTATTCATTTCCTTCCAGTCACGTAGCACCTCATATCTCTGCCCATTTGGTCTAGTCAGCAAAGATGTTTAGCTGAGTTAAAAGTTAAAAGAATGTGTTGTTCATTGACCTTCTTGTAGGTTGTGGGGCTTCCCTTGTCACTGTGGCACGGGCTGGGGGTTTGATTGCAACTCTGTGAGGCGATCATTTGAGTCATGTAGGTGCTGTACTCCAACAGCATTCTTGTTTTCACAGCTCCTGACAAGTCCTGCAGCTCCTCTGTGCTTTCTTTAACAGCATCTCCACCACATGGTGTTTCTGAGTGACAGAGAAAAAACGGGCATGAAGGAGCTAAAACAAGAAGGCACTGTTTCCAGTCTATAGACAGTGTCACCATAAACTGAAACATCTTCTTACCTGTGTTCTCCTCCCCGCTCGCACTGCTGTTGGCTCCAGCCCGGGAGGCAGACAGGAAGTGCTGGAACCACTCCTCCTTCTCTCTTCCTGTGCGGCCGAACAGGTACAAGGTGACAGGAAGCTGGTGGTCCGGGACAGTGTGTCTCTCTGCCCTTTCTTCCTCCTCCTGCCCTTCAACCACACTCTCCTCCCCTACCTCCCCCTCAGCCAGAGTGATGCAGACGGGGTATTTCTTGTTCCACACCCTCTTGCGAGCCAAACCAGGTGGCAACAGAGACACCTGGGATAAAAATCAACAGTAACAAATGATAACGGAAAAGCGCCATTTTATTTCTATCTATATTTTCTTTCTACGAGTGATGCTGGCAAACAATATATGCTACTGGGACAGTAGCCGGGTCAAGTTTATTCAGAGCATCATCACTTCAGTTGTAATCCCTCTGGTCCGTGTTAGATGACAATGTGGGTGCAGAGAGATAAGAGTTCAGGCGAGAGGTCACCTTGCCTCTCTCTTTTACTCCCCTTTGAAGGACATGCCTGCTCCCTTGGGCCCGAGAAGTGAGAATATTTTTCTTTGCAAATGCACTGACCTTACAGTTAGCCAGCTGGTAAGTGCGTGAACGCAAAAAGACGGCCTCATGAGGCGTTTCTTCGAACCCTGCCCACCGGGGGATGTTGGCACGTGGGTATGCCAGGTGCAGCCGACTTCCCTCCAGCGTGACATAGACAGAGTGTGTGATGGAGGGGTGGAAAGTCTCAGGGTCGTAGCTGTGTGTCTCATTCATCCAGCCCTGGAAGAATAATGATATGATTATATATATAATTGCATAATTATATGCAAGCAGCAACACAGTCAGTCACACAAATCACTTCACATTTTCCTTTCAGAATTTAACTATATTGAAAGCTGTGTTGAGGCTACATTTTGGTGCATTTCACTGACTACGTGTTAAAATATATGTCAGAAAATATGTAGCAAAGACTCTACTCAGGCAAATGAAATTCACAGTGAGTGGTGCAAACTGCGACAAAATAGCTCGGCAGGAGGGGAAACATGAGACACAGCAGAACGCCCCTGTCTCATTTAACACTGTGGACAAGTCTTTGAAATAGCCTACAGCCAGCTGTTATAGCTCCTCTATCGTCATAAACTTGACCTTATTTGAACCGGCTAACTCTGCATTTATTGAGGCAGCCAGCACCCTCTCAGCAGATCTTTCAAGAAGTGATTTGAGAAAGCCATTATCAAAATAACCTGCTCTTTAGATGCTGAACCTGCTGAGACAGAGGGTGTTTTTTTATACAGTAATTACCTCAAAACTAATCCATTAAGCACAACTGAGTGCACTATCTTCAGTGCCATCCAATGCCTCACGTGGCTGTTGTTGTTTGTTGTTTTGATCTCTCACCCTGCAGAACAACCATTAGAGCTTAAACCTCATTTCCATTTTCATTTAAAGCCAAATCACTAACAGGAAAATAGAAAGTACTCAGGAGAAGCTGCTAAGGTTTCTCTGTATAAAGACCAAGAAAGAGTCTACAGCCATGCTAACGGCTCAGAGAGATTGTATTTATAGCACAGAAGTGAATTGAGCTAAATGATAGCTTCAACATGCTAAGACGCTCACTAAGACAATGATGACACGCTGCTGTTTGGCAGGTTTTATGTTTACCACTATTACCATCTTACTTTAGCGTACTAACATTTTCTAATAAGCACCAGCTAAACTGGCTCTGCCCTCCCTAGCACCATGTTGCTAGCATGGCTTAAACTCAGAGTAGGAGTCAGAGGTCTGTCCCAGCAAATGGTACAAATTACATACCACACGTGCAAAAATCATGCTGTAAATGCTGAGAAAGTGAGAAAATGTTTAAGGGGGGAAAACAAGGCACCACCTATTCACACATCGTCAGACAAAAAGGAAATTAGCCATACTGTTGTCAGACTGGTGGTCTTTACACATCAGTACCAGGCCTCTTCCACCTGCTACACTTAAATTGCAAAGAACCCAAGTAGCGAAGTGTGCATAAAAGCAGAGGAAAACATAGATGAAATATCACCATGTCACCTTCATGTCTACACCTCTCTTTGTTGTATTTGACTTATTATTACCTCTTGGATTTCTGGATCTGCGAGCTCTCCATCCAGTTGATCCATATTCAGGTGTTTCAAACGAGAGCCTTTGTTGCTTCTGGCAGATGAGCGTCGCGGGGCAAACATGAACACCACCACCAGGCCCAACATAAAGCCAAATGCAACCCCCACAGACATACCTGTCACATAGGAGGGCAGGGGCAACACAAAGAAACCATAAGCTAGAAGACCCACAGGAATGAGCCAGTAAAGAGGCAGTGATGAGCCTGGCACTGTGACTCGAGACTGGGCGAAAGTTCTGTGACGAGTCCCACTGGATCCATTTTGGAGCTCCACCACCTGAATCATATCTCCATAAGTGTGGATTTCGAAATGGCTGTCTCTGCTGTGTGTGTGGCGTTCTGGGGAGTCAGAGGATTTCATTAAGGAGCCCTGTTGGAATCTTCTCAAAGGCGTGTGCTCACCATCAGTTTTCCTTCGGCACTTAAGGTCTGCATCTTCACTGCCACAGCTGCTTTGGAGGACTGGTGAGTCTCCGGCACCAGAAGCCCTCCCCTGCTTGGGGCTGCTGGAGCTTTCTTCCCCCATGATCTTACTCAGCATGCTCAGTGGATCCTGCATGGCCACAGAGAACTTCCTCCGTGTGTCCTCCAGCTCCGCGATCAGCGAGCTGCCCCTGGGCTCACTGGGTGGCATGCTGCCCGTGGAAGGAGGTGATATCCAGTTGTCATTCTCATTCAGTCCTCCTGCATCAGACTTGGCCTCTGGGATCTTTGGATGAGTAAGCTGCTTCCAGGGATGCAAATGCAGCTTGGAGTCTGACTTGGAGAGGTTGACCTCTGGCTCAACCCGGTGGGAAATCTCTGTGCTCAGGGACTTGACCAGGCTGAGCAGGGGTTTGCCTCGCAGAGAGCTGCTCTCGCTCGGGTCCAGGTCTATGGAGGAGGATTTGACCAGGTTGGTGGTGACAAGCAGGTCTGCTGATGCTGCTGATAGATCAGCTAAAGAGCCCGGGGATGAGGGGGAGTGAGGCAGGAAGGGGTGCTGGGAGCGGTGGCCTTGGCTCAGGTCCAAATCCATCCTCGGGCTGAGGTCGGGTTGGCTCTCCCTGGCTTGTGGTTTGTCTCTGGAAAAGGCCACGATGGGACCTTCGTCGGGGCGGTCCAGACTGAAGGTGATCTCCTCCATGCTGTCCATTAACCAGGAGCTACTGTGAGATTGTTGTCATGGGGCAGCAGTCCATGAAGACATGGAGCATGGCACTAGCACAGGGGGACTTCATGTAGACTTGTAACATCCTCCTCGGGTAGCTTTTTATTTCATCGTGTCAGATGCTGAAAAGGTGGTGAGAAAAAAGGAAAATATAGTTAAACGTGGTTATTTGACATTTTCGCGATTGCTTTTAATGACAGCATAACATTTAACATTAAGCCTCTCTGCTACTTGTTTCTCTGCTGCTCTGACCTTCATGTTTCCGTCCTCTCTGCTCTCTCCTCTCCACCAGTTTTCTAATTTTCTCTCCCCTTTCAGCGCTCAACCTTTCTTTCTGTCTCCACTGATCTTTCTCGTATGTCCTTTTTACTGTTCCTCCACAGGGATACAGGGAACTTTGTGTGTTTCACTCTGTGTGTGCTGTCAATTCACATAAAGCCTGAGATAAAGAACGCACGGATGAGTGCCTTGCCATTAAGGAGTCATCATAGGGAGTCATTAGCACAGAGACTTTAATCCCACAGTCACAGCTAATCCCAAATTAGATGCAGTGATCCGATCCTTTATCCTTCTTTGTGCCTAATTGACACATTTGTCTTGTCCAAGAAGCACTGAAAGATGCCCAGTACAATTCTTCTCAGAGGTCCTGCAACTCTTCAATCCCATCCTCACTCCTCTAAAGACCCGAGTTTGGATTTAATTAAAACACAGGAACAAACGGCTTCATCTGTCACAGCATCTACCTGCGTGGATGATGAGAGTGAACACATGCTGCAATTTCCTTTGCGGCGAACAACTGATGCAGGGACAAACAAATGCGCGCACCACTCAGGATAAATAAACAGTATATATGCACAATCACTTCAACTCCATCTGTGTCTTTGTAACCAGTAAATCTAAACCCTGGCTTTTTACCCATTACTTTTTTTTTGTGAACTAAGAGCTCAGTTACAATAGGTGAGGCTTAAAGCTTGTCCATGTCATGACTATAACACGCTGCTTTCTTTCAACCACACCCTAACCGCTGTCTATTATGCCTCGGAGGCACAACCATTAGACACTCCCTCTGGAAATCAGGGCTTTGAGAGCGTTTAGATCTACAACAAGCCCTTCGCAGCTTGTTTACATGTGACAGTCACTGATGTATCATGGCGGGCTCACAGAGTCAACAGCTACAGAACGAACGAGAATAAGAGTGGATTAACTGTAATCCGCCACATTAAAGAGGCTTTTATGACTGGAAATCAAGACACTTGGGACATGAATTAAATCTGATGAATGAGCAATTAGTGGCTCTTTCCATTCCAGATACATGTTTAGATGATGTTGTTCACTTGTGCTAGCTGTGTGTCAGCCTCTCCCACACACACACACACACACACACACACAATGCAGTGTCCCATGTAGTCTCAAGCTGGCTTCATGAGCAATACAAAGTGCCCGTAAGAAAACTTACAAATATCCGTAAGAGCTTTATTACACATAATGAATGATCAGGGGAAATACTTTGCTACAACAAAAAGAAAAAATGCTACTTTAATTGAATGTGAAAGTTAAATGAGGCACTTATCAGCACCAAAGAAGATAATAAGTGGACTCTGAGAATAGATCATTTTGTCATTCTACTTTTGTTTTAGTAAATTAGTTCATGTTTGTTTCTTTTAATCATCTTGTTCTCAGGACAAAAGCTGCAGCTTGATTCCTCACAGCAGAAAATTAAAAAGAAGTTTACAGAGTTGTCAAACCTAATATTCCACCAGAAAATGTAACAGTAGTGAAACAATGATTGGTCATTGTCCTGTATATTATACATTCTAACCCTGACCTGGATAAAAACTATTTTCAAGGCTGCAGATAATCATTTGTTGCCATGTTGCTCACATAATTTAACTTTCCCATCGGTTTCTACCTTATCTCTTCACTACCCTGCACACTGTTTATAACGGAGGGATATTAATTTTAGCACCAACCTGCTGGGCTGTTTTGTCAAATCTAATTAACCAAAAGTGCTGCTCCGCCAGTGCTTAAGCCATTCCAGACAGCCCTGCATTACTCTAATCAATTTCTACTTCGGAGTCAATTTGGATCAGCTGGTGCTGACAGGGAGGGGAAAACCTTTGTGGCTCTGTGGAGTACACAGTCAGCAGCCATTTGGCAGCTTTCCAGTCAGGACTGTGGATGAACTTCAGGAGCAAAAAGGAAGAAAAACTGAACCTTTTGAAATGTACTTAATATTGAGTGACCACAACAGAATATGACATTAAAAAGGCAAGCAAGGTCCTATTAGAGCTGCAACTAAAGCTTATTATCATCATCTATTTGTTCACTAATCCATGAATCAAAAAATAGGGAAAGAATGTCCATCAGTATTTCTCCGTGAAGTCTTTAAATGTATTGCTTTGTTTGACCCAAGGATAAAAACCCTCAGAGAAATCCAATAATATTAAATAAAGGAAAAGCAGCAAATTCATACATTTGATTTTCTTTTTTGCTTGAAAACTGAAGCGATTATTGGCTCATCAAAATGTCACTCAACTAACCGATTACTTGACTAAAGGTTTCCTCCCTGGGTCACATCTTTCTTGATACAACCACAGAAAGTTACAAAAACATGTACAAGTAGAAGACTTTGGCTGTTTCATGATAAAGTAAAGTAAATGGCTGGCTGCGGTTGCTGACACTGTATAATAACAGAAGTCCAGTTAATGTGGAGGAATAGGTAATTATGCTAAAAGGAGTCTGACATTAGAACAAGTGCAGATGAAGGTATCGCTGGCTACCAGACATTTGTAATGACTGGAAGTATTAAAGCCTAATTAAACAAAAAAGTTATTAAGGCTCATGGGGAAGCCGCTGTCTGTCTTTTTAATCAAAATGGCAGATGAGAAAGTGATATTAAATCCTGTGTATTTGCTTATGATGCGAAAGGTATTTTCAAAAAGGACATCACTGAGTGAACAGTGGTGGGTCATTTAAAATGGATTACAAGGGAGAGGAAGAAATTACATGAGCAACAATAAATCCCACTTTTATCCATGATGTCGGCATGGGATTGAAATCTGGCCCCCAAAAAAACCCCATCTCTCCCACTCTGTCCTCCTCTTGGCCTCTCTATCTGGGTTAAACAAGGACAATAAAAAAAAAAGGGAGACTGAAGATTTGCATTCTCACTAAGAGGAACTTAAGTGTCCATGCAGCCTGGCATCACATTTTTGTCAACACAGAGACAGGGTCTATTTTACAGTCTATTTTAAAAAGGCATTCCTGTGCTTAATCCTGTCCTCAAACTACCATATGAACCTGATGGCTGGCACATTTGGCACAACAGTGTGTGTTTGTCTGGGTATCACATGGTCAGTGTTACTGAAGCTGTGCTTCATCTCATTAAGACAATATCTCCAGTCAGGGTTAAAAGAGATGTATGGACAACATAAGCCAGAGCATCATTCAGACATTCAAATGAGTATCTTTATAACCCTCCCCCGAGGAGGTAGTGCAATTTCAAGAGATGCCAAATGAATCACTACATTGTCAGGCTGAGCTCTTTCTGTCCTCACCTGTGGAGAATCTGGCACGTGTTAAATTTGAAAACAATGGCAGCTGTTCTTGCACACATTGAGGCTAAAATAACAGGCTTTTGCTTACCCGAATCTGCGCCTGTGGTACCAGAGGTCCGTGTAGTAAAGAGGGCATCGGTGTGTGCAGAAATGTTCCAGTGCAGGCTGCAGTGCTCGGTCGGGATGCTGCAGAGTGCGGTGTGCTGCACACGGGGATGCGCACCGTCCACCGACCGCAGCAAACACATCTCCATTTAACTTTACTTCGATTGGAGAAAATCTTCGTTGCTGTTTTTTTAATGTGCTTTTTTATACAAATACACGGTTCAGCTTCAAGGTAAACGCGTCAGCGCCGTTGCCACCGTTTGACATCGCTTATTCCCTCCGCTCCAGGACGCGTCAACCCAAGACAGAATAATGTGATTATTGGGAGTCCAGGCTGCAGACTGGACGGGGATCTAATCCGGATTAGACTCGAGAGGCCAACAGTTGACAGAGCGGCTCCTCCTCTCTGCGCTCAGCGTCAAAACTGAGCTCAACTCTGACACCGCAGTCCTGTACGCAGACTTATGTAAGTGCACGACCTGGAGAATTCATGCCAGAGTTAAAGCTTCTTATTTAAAAGACGGAATCCTTTTTTGGGGGTTGTTTTTTATTGATTTCAAATGTTATAGCGGTTCTGAGATCCGTATATGTACAAATATGATACCTTTTCAGGCTAATACAATTATTTTCCATTATTTCTTAATCGATCTTCGTTGTGTATCTCACTATTACAATTTATATTTGTTTAAATATAGGGATTATCTGTGATTTTGGTGATTAACTTTGATTACGGGACTGAAATGAATAAATGCAGAATGAGAGAGAGTAGCGGAAAGGGAGGATAACAGCTGGCTTTTGGGCTTTTTTATGATGTGCATGGATTATTGTTGCTTCCTGCTCATTTCGGCCAGGACCATCAGAGCAGCAGGGGAGCAGCCCCAGACACTCAGCCAGGGAGGTAATATAACCTGACCCTGCGCGGCCTGACATTTCTCTCATGGCTGCACAACATTTCATGGACAGGTTCACACACTTGGAATCCCAGTAGCACAAATGTTGCCGGTCTACAAGCAAGAGTTGATGCTGAAATACAGAGGCTGGGGTTGCAGGGGTGGTGCTGACTTCTTAGAGCAAATTATAGAAATACTATTTTAGGTTGATTACTATTTTAAGTGCGAGTCCTTTCCACTGACTGTACACATTGTTGATATGAGCAAAGGCAGCCCCAGTAGAAAGTCGCGGTGGCTAACAGAAGAGGTGTGTAACAGTGTTTTTGCATGCATGATTTTAATAATGTGTAGTAGATTACTTCTCAGTATTGGTTACCGTTGCTGACAGCTGTGGGCACCATGTGCCCTTCAGTCTAACTCGTGAAGGAAAACCTGGTGTGTCTGCTGCCACCTGTTGGCCAAACCGCAGAAGAAGAAATGTTTGCTGATGCAGTCACCTACCTGTCCGTCATCTGGAGGAGGAGGAACTAACCCCTAATATGGGTATATTGCAAAAAATGCTTTTTACTGTCCCATCATTGGGTCACAGTGGGCTTATACTTGTTGCTAAAATGTGTAATGGAGAATATGAATTAATTTTAATGTTTGGTTAGATCTTGGTAAGCCTTTCTGTCTCTGTAAATCTATGAAATGCTTTGTTGGGGGCACGCACTGGACTTAACTGATACGTGCACAGAAGGAGAAGCAATCATGTTTTGATTGGGATATCAAATAAAATGAAATAAACTACTCACTCAACACACTCAGGAACTAAAGACAAAGGGAACCAGCTAATCAGCATTTCTGTCCTTCACATTAGATACTACTGGATTTTCTTTTTCTGTCCATATATTAAGCTGTACTGTAAATTAACCTTTTTTTTTTTACATTCAATTTTCAAAAACAAAACAAAAGCCCTGATATTATATTAATCCACAAGTAACAATTTCAAATTAAACTCATCTTTCAGTTTGTAGGAACATACAGATGAGTAGAAGTAGATTAGAATAGAAAATCTACACAAAGTTACAGCTTTTTGCTAGAACCTTGTAGCCTAATAACCGACATATTGCAAATTGACTTTAACACCATGTAGGAAGCTTTATACTGAGCATTAGATGTTTGGAAAAGATAAACAGACTACAGTATTGTGATGTAACAGGTTACTACTTTATTGTCCCCCATGTGGAAATTAGATTTCACTATAAGAAGACATTACACAGAACAATATATAAAAACACATACATGTGAAAAAACCCAGCTCCAGAGATGCTTCTGATGGTCACAATGAAGTTATAATAAGTTTTACTTATTGGGATAAGTTAAGCATCTTGATAAGTGTCAACATAATTCGGCAGTCTTAATCATATAAACAGAAACCTAAAGGGATTTAAGAACATATTTAGAGTGTGTTTTCTGGCTCTTCCAATTGTTCTTCAGAAAGAATCTAACGTATACAAAACATCACAACGGGACATTCGCATTGTCAAAGATGTTTGTGTGTTAATGGGGAGGGGAAAAAAAACGTCCTTGCCAGACACAGTGAATAGCGAAGATGAAATGACCTCCATTTAACACCATCTGTTTAGTGCACATGCAGATAATTCCTTTCTTGATTTGGTTTTGGATCCGTGTGTGCAAATGTCTGCCTGATTCTGGTATTAAAGGATCACTGCAGCAAAGATTAAATAAATAATAAAGGTGTAATTTATAAATATGTTGGAAAGCGACACTTACTATGAGTAAGCTGCTGCTGCTGCTGTTGGGTTGTCACTTACGTCACATTCAATTTAAAGATGGAGCAATACAGGTGGACAGTGATAGTCGGTCATTTGGCTTTCTCTTTGCAATATACACCTGTAATGGGTTGGCTGCATCTCAGGTGGCAGAGCAGGTTGGTTAATAACAGTAGGGTTTGTGGTACCATCTCTGCTCTAATTGCATTGGTATGCCCTGCAATTTCCCCATTGAGGGACTAATAAAGGCTTATCTTACCATATCTTATCCATATGTTAAAATGTCCTTAAATCGCTCCCAATGTATGAGTATAAAAAAACAGAAGTAAAGTGCTTTGGACAAAAGTCTGTCAAATGAACGTAATGTAAAAAAAGGTTACAGCACACAACAGAACAGAGACAACGTGTGCTGCTCTATAACCTTTAAAATGTGTTGTTGGTACTCAACAAAGCTCCAGAACAAACACCCACACGGGTGTTGGTTAGACCTCATCTCAGCACCTTGCGCGCACCTGCGTTCCAGTTTAAACTGCACCTGTGCGGCACGCACCCATGGTACACCCACGCATGCGCCTGACAAGGCTCAGGACTGTGCGCCCGCTCTTATTACAGCGCCTGCCGGAGGGTTGCAAACGTAATCTGCAGACAGCAGTCCACAAAGTTGTAAATGATACAGATTTTTATACTGCATCTAATTTGGATTATACAAAATACTGCTTCTACTATTTTGTCGTGCCGTCATCAATATCTGCTGAATAAGAGGTCCCTCCCACGCACGCTCTCGCACTGGCGTTGGAGAGCCTTAGACTTCCTCAATCAGATGGCACTCTGCAGTAAGTGTAAGAGAACGGGTCAGTTTGCTGACCTCATTAGAACAGGACACCTTACAAGTTACTCAGTCTTATTAGTACATGTTGATTGGTGACGTTGTGTACTGTAATTCTCATTAATAAGCAGAGGTCTTATTAGCCAAAAACACCTGAGTGAGTGAGATGACTCATCTCAAGTGTCAGCGTGTACTGATGCCAGAGGAATCAACAACTTATGGTACGCTTTCGTAAAGTGGCAGGCACGTAATTGCAGTACACGTGATGCACCGAAATGACCGTGAAGTGGTTACAAATGGCCAAAAAGGTGAGTCGTGCCATGCGCGTAAACCTTCCTCGTCTAACTCACGCACACAGGCTCCGAGATCGCCCGCCTGGTTTTGCGTTACCGGTTTCCCTCCGCGGCTGCCTTCTCGTGAGTCTGCAGGTGCACCTTAAGATTGGGTGCGAACCTGTATCTCATACCACAAACGTGGCAGGCGTAGGGCCTCTCCCCCGTGTGCGTGGTCCTGTGTCTCGTCATCTGTCCGCTTTGGCGAAAACATTTACCGCAAATATCGCACGGGTATGGTTTCTCCCCCGAATGGTATCTCATGTGTGTTTTGAGGTGACTGCTGGTGTTGAACAGTTTGCCACACAGGTCACAGTGGTATGGTCTCTCCCCCGAATGACTCCTTTTGTGAATCGTAAGGTTCTGGCTCTGACTGAACGCTTTCCCGCAGACGTCACAGTGATACGGTTTCTCCCCAGAATGGGTCCTCACGTGCACGATCAGGTGCTCTCTCCGGTAAAATGTTTTCCCGCATTCTTGACACATGAAATCTTTCATGCCCGTGTGTATTCTTTCATGCAGCCGCAGACAGCGGGTGTTGGCGAAGGTCTTGCCGCAAACGTCGCAGAAATAGGTCTTGTTGTGACGACCTTTCAGGTGCGCGATCAGCTCTTCCGTGGACTGGTGTGTCGTCCCGCAAACAGTGCAATCGATTTTGTTCTCGTGCGTTTTGATGTGCTTCATCAAGGAGCCGATGTACTGAAACCCCTTGCCGCACAAATGGCAAAAACTGCGGCCCTTTCCACTTTTCGCAGAACATTTGTCGTAAAGTAGCGGCGCTCGGGCCTTCTCGTTGACGCTGCCGCTTTGTCCTCGCACTATCTTTCCTTTCCGTTTCATGGCTTTGGTCAGCTGTCCTTTGCTGTTCACCAACTCCTCCTCGTAGTCGCCGTCCTCGTCGTCACCCTGAGCTGCAGAGCAGTCGGAAGAAACTGGCTGCATCTCGCACGACCCTCGCGTCTCCGGCTGATCGCGCTCACTTTTCACAATCTCAGGAGAAGGACAAACCATCTCCCGTGTTTGACTGTCGTCGTCCCCGGGCTCCTCCTGCTCTTCTTTTATTCTGGACATCTTGTAGTCTGCGTCAACCACGCAGTAGTTCCAGGCATTGTTGTCCAGGTGTGCGCTGGGCTGAGAGGGTCCCGCGACCTCAGCGCCCAGACTGAAGTGAGACTCATCTGGTGTTGAAGGTCCTGGGTTCTGCTGCAGCAGCGGGGCATCACATTCGTCTCCCAGTTCCGCTGTGCTGCAGGTCAGTGCGGGCTCTTCAGCTACAAAAGCGATAGGAGAAATGGTCACCCAACAGGTTCATTTTTACTTATTACAAAGTAGAGTAACCCTATTATTGAGCAATGTTTCCTTTTCAGTAGGTCTAAAAGATACACGAAAAACACGTGCATGGGCACTCTCTCCTAAGTTGCTGCAAAAGTGTTGCTCTCCACAGCTCTGGGGCTGTACAGCATTCAAACATTTCTACCGATGCAGCAGCACGGCTTGTACAGTACTTCGAGCGCATGCGCGGACAAGCAGGGAGCAGAATCCATAGCTATATTGCTAACTTCTTGAGCTACCTCTACACTCACAAATACAGGGGCGTTTTGGTCTCGCGTTGCCGGACCAAAACGTTACTGAACAATTTAAGTCCCGAACCTGGTTTCTTTCGGAGAAGGTCTAGCTGGTGTCGCAGACTTTCAACCTCCTCCTTAGATCGACTAACTTCGGCTTCGTACAAAGCTAACGTTATGGTTTTCTCCACCTCTCCGAGGATCTCCTCTGCTGCTGTGTACAGCCGCTGATGGACAAATGACCTCAGCTGAAACATAGTGGTGTCCATGTCTCAGGAGAGAGATGCGGCACAAAAACATCAACGATAGCAGCCGGATAGCAAGAGGATAAACTCAGCTAACCTAGCCGAAACTGTCAATCTCTACAGTTTGTAAGCCGTTAGCAGCCGCAACATTACTTCCGTTTTGAATCGTTCAGAATAAAAGTGTCAATTACAAATAGAGATGGAAATACTATTTTACACCAACAATAATCACAACAACACGAGGACACTGAACGATGTATGTAAGAACTAAAATGGCACATAAACACATAATTGCAAACTGAATTAAAATAAATCTAAGACCATAATCTAATTGTAAATACTGTCTATATACATTGATAATGCCTGGTAATATGCTGGACAATGGTAGTGCAAGTTAACAATAACAAAAAAACTGTTTTTATTGTAGTTTTTCAAAAAAATAATAAACACTATTGAATGAACAGAATATATTATACATATTTAATATTTAAATGTAACACTGTAAAAGTCTGTGATTATGGGGAACACTTCATACTTAAAGGTTCTGTGGTTTTATTTTGAAGGCCAGACGCTCAAGCCGGAAGTCATGTTGTTGCCAGCGGAATGTTCCTACTTGGTTCCAGATAACTTTAAAGCCAGCAGGGAACCTGAAAGCAGAGGAATGTCGTTTTGTAGTTTCTTCGGTGCAGAGGTCTATAAAGACCATTTTAAACCAGGTAACTTCATAACTTTAACTTCTTAAACTTTATTCAAAGCGTCGGCATAGCGGGTGAGGTGTAGATACTGTTTTAGCAAAAGTATTTAGAGTTAACGAATACTAGCTAGCCACTGTTAGCGTACTGGTCATTGTAACGCTAAATACCTGTACAAACAACCATACAACGTTAGATTGGACCAAATGATCCACTTATATAGGCTGTAGCTACCACTACCAACTTTTAGGAGGGGTTGACACTGTACACATGGTCACAGAAAACTTAAATCGTTGGGCATGGAAAACTAAACTTTTGTAACCCAGGTTCAGGTTACACAACAACTCTGCTTCCTGTTACAAAACTGGATGTTGTTTAACAAATAGGAAGTTAACCTTCCACTTAAATGATACACCCTTAAACAAAAGCAAAGGCAACGTTATCTATAAAGATAATTATTACTAAAACGCAAAATATTATATATAAATATGATATTCATTTAAAATATAAAGGGAACTCACAGAAAGGAAAAAATCATGATCAAGACTGTAAATAATAAAAGGATACCAACATAGTACCATTAGTTGGTACAGATCCAAATTTGAATGGTGACCAGATCTAAAGGACAGGTCTGTGTTGCCTATAAACATCGTAAACTTGATTAAGTTAAATTATGTGGGGTAATATACCTGTCGGCTTATCTGGTTGTGTCTACTTCAAAGGTCACCACATGGGGAGGAATGTGTTCATTTCTTTGCTTTCTATGCTTAAATACAAGGCAACCAGAGCTCAGTGCCCTCTGTTGTCAGACAGTCTTTGCGTGTTCGACAGTTGGTCCTTTCTGCAGAAAGCTTAATAAATACAAAATAATTGTTGTTTCAGAAGACTTCATTTTCCAGATTACTATGGAGGTATTTTTGTGTATTTTTTTTAAGCAGTCAAAAAAACTTTTGTTTTTGCTATCTAAAAGTTTTACTTGCGAATCTAAAAGTTGTGCTTCCGGTTCCACTGTATTCCGTGGGTGGGACCTACGCTGAAAGATGAATGACACATTTCTATTGGCCAGTTTTGATCAGAGTGACAGTTTGGCAACATGCCGTCATTTAACGAGAGAGGCTGTTTTGAAGTCCGCCGGAGGAGACAGGTGTCGTGCCAAGTTAAGTCCCCCTGCCAGATTCTGTATCCCCTGTCCACGGTACAGCGCGTTCATTCGACAGGAGTTGAGCTACGACACTTGCTCGAAAATGGAGCGGACTTACATTACTTTGTCATCATATGTTAGTTTTTGAGAAGCTAGATCCAGTCCCATTATAATTAACTATATAATTATAACCTGTATCCAAGGCAAGCTCCCTGTCACAGAAAGTCTCCCCCCGCTATAATGCCCAGATGATGTCCTACCATCAAGTGTTTTGTACTGTATATATGTCACATCACTACAAATAACCATGGTGATTTTGAAGAGGTTTCCTCTTTCCTAGCCAAAGTTATAGAGGGG